>JACGDI010004074.1:8123-36811 GCA_014898725.1 Jacaranda copaia
TAATCAAATTTAAATTCGAATATGACATATTCGATCCAAATCCAATCATAGACAGCCCAACACAAATTGCGCTATTTCAAATCTTTGGTCCACTGGATATGGGCTCTTGCCTTTTGGTATTCATTTGACTGGTCCATTTCCTGAAAGAAAACCTGTTCGTTGGACATGGAAATGGAAAAAGCAGATAAGGAACGGAAACCTTGGGCAAATGCATATGCTGGTCTGCACATTTTTACAGATTCCTCCATGGCTTTGACTTTTTTGGCTGAAATGCCTTTGGAAAGTTCGCTCTGGTGTCTTTTCTGGGTTTTTTATCTGTAAGAAAACTCTTGAATTTAGTGAGAAAGAAGGCTTAGTCTGCAACATTGTTCGGTAATCTAGGCGTAAAGATTCTGCTTGACTTATTTTTATATAGAAACTGATTTAGATAATGATGTCTCTGACCATTGAGATTGTCAAAGGGTTAGATTAAGACCCATATTATATATATATATATATATACACACACACACTTAGATCACAATTTCAGCACTATATCGCACGACTTCAAAGTTTATAGATTTCCAAAAGGCTGAACTTTACCCTCTCTTGACAGCTTTTTCTTCGTCTTTGTTCCATTCGATTCCTTGTTTATGAAATTTGGAGGCGGGAAAAAGAAATTGTTTGCTGAAGCTTCCCAAATTAATGCGATTAAGTGGCCATTCTTTTTATCTTTTTTCAAGTAAATCAATTATATTCATTTGAGGTCAATCAATAGATCGTTCTTAATTAGTTAAAAGATCCATATACTTATTGCTCAATTGTGGAAGATGAAAAAAATTAATATGAAAAATTCAATGGACCAATCAGAATTACAGGGCCCAAGTAAAACCCTCAAATAAGTATACGTCGAAGCAAGGGAATTTTAGTTGTTACTAAACAATTGGTCACTTAGTAAAAATATGTAAGCTGGTTCTACTATGATTAGGAGTTTTTATGGTGCTAGGATGATGTGTTAAGTTTATTTAAAAAGTTTTATAAATTCCTACATCTTATAAGATGTTTTTAGAGATTATAAGATATTAACTTTTTTTTTTAAATAAATTCTTAAAATATTTGGATAAAATAAGATGTTGAAGCTTTTAAAATATTAGTAATGATAATTTTGTATTAATATGCTTAAAATTAAGAGAGCTTGTTAAAATCTTAAAATTAAATTATGAACTACTTACTTTTTTGAAAAAAGTTTATAAGCTCTTAATATCTTATTTTAGGAATTTGTAAGCTTTTTTTTTAAAAAAATTATCAAATATTTTTTGAAATCTTATAAATTTTCTAATATTTTATAAGATGTTTTGAAAAGTTTATAAACTCACCCAATTACCCTTTAAGTTTCCTTTTTGAAATTAGATGTCATGTAGATGAAATGAAGAATCACATTTATAGATCAACCTATAAAAAATTACGGAGTCTTTTAAGTGTTTGTATATCAAATTTTAACAAGGCACTTTTATCCCTTGCATTTAAACACAAATCACACAAGGTAATGTGAATTCATTTGCTCTATGAATAGCCTGAATAGAAGAGACAATGAATCGAATTTGAGTTAGAATTTCTCATTGTTAAAGTATCTAAATGTGTGATTGTCTTGACACAATGTGATGGGCATTCTGGTCTAAATGTTAATTTCTTACAGCAATACCTAGCAATCAAAATGTTTATATACACGACAATGATCATTTTATTGGGCAGTCAGTTCAAGATCGCTCTTATTAACAAAAAACATTAATTGCAGACATCAAACAATGATTTTTGTTTTTGCCTTCCAAGAATGTAATGAAGTCTTTTGCTCACCAATTTCAATGACTTGGGAGTATGAATATTCTAAGTTCTTTATTGACAACTAATCAATGCAATCTGTGTATTTAATTGGCCTACTAGCATGTCTGTAAGATTCTTTGGCAAAGTAATAATTGACTTGCTGGAAGACTGTTGCTAATTATAATTAATTAATAATGTATGCATCAGTATTCCCGTATTTCAAAAAGAAAAACAAGCCATTGTTGTTTGAATCTCTCAGCAAATGACAAAAAATAGCATGAATTTCTTACATCAAGCCTTTCATACTGAACAGAATTCAAGACCTGTAAGTCAACAATTATTACAATTTTTTGCAAAAATGTGTTTGATTTTATGTTTTATTAGAGTAAATTTTGTTTTATTTGTAGATTAATATTAGTACTTTTTTTTTTTTGTTCTTGGCATTACCAGCTTCTTAAAATATATACCTAATTAGTATTATTCGGAAAACTCTCTTAAAACTTTCAAATTTTTTGACAAATCCCAGAAAATCCTAAAGATAGTGAACTTTTAATAGGAATGTTACTTTTTATTGAAGAAGCAAAATGGCACCAAATCCCATAAAAAAGTTGCATTTCTTTTTTATCCAACTTTAGGTGAGCTGTGAATCACAAATGTTGTGTCTTTCTTGGTCGTATGACTTGTGTATGTTACAGATAAGAGAAGAATTAGGCCATGCAAAATGCACATAAGATCAGTCATCTCACTTGCATTCCTTTTTTGCTTTTTGTTTTGACCTTCACCTTTCAGCCCTTTTGAGGTGAGCGAAAGCCAATGCTACATGAAAACTTTTCCCCAACCGTTGGCTACCAGGCATTGCAATTTGCATGATTGGCTTCATTATTTTTAATGCATGTTTTTAACTTAATAATTGATTTTGAACTTGAAGCAATGAAAGATTTTAACGATGATTTATATGTTGCTCGCATGTTGTGTTGTTAACGTGATAGTCTAATAGGTCCGAAGGTACGATCTAATTTGTGATGATAACTTGTAGTTATGGTTCAAAATGAATATTTCATGATAGTGAAGATTTTAGTAATTACGTCTAAAGAGAGTTGCTATGCTGATCACTATTTTCTATATTTCTTTTTCATTAGAGAAAAAGAAAATATATGTTCATATGGTGCTACAAGAATCAATCTTTAGATAGATTATGTTGGCAAAACATGATTTGCTTCTTGTCCTTTGATGACACTTTGCAACAAGAATTAACTGCAGAGAGAGGGATAAAGTGGAGGCCTTCCCTTTAGCCCAGAAAAAGGTGCAAGAAGAGATAAATGTAGTTCAGATTTTCTCCATTAAAGGAAGTGACAGGTGCTAGACACACTAGTCAATCTTCCTTTTAACTTCTTTATTTTGTTTAGCTAATTATCTTTGACGAATAACATATTTCATTAATCACAGACACTTATAAGATTAATATGCTAAAAATTAGTCTTGGAGAGTTTCTCGGTCACGGGCTAGCTGGAGCTTTTCAGCTGCTGTACATCGTATGTATATATGCTGATTGTCCCCTATCAGCGTTCCTCAGTTTTCTGTCCTAACCTTGATTTAGGCTAAGTGAATCTCAAGCATTAAATGCCCAGTTCTCTTTTTTCATCCGGCTTTCATGAATCAAAAGCCCCCAACTAATTTGCTTCTTTTGATGCAGGAAAAAGCCTCACCCACATTGCATAAAGCCAACACAAAGGTGGTAAGGCTTTCTGATAAAAAGTGACCAGTCAAAACAAAAATAGTCACCCTTTCAATTTCAAGCCTCGTCCCCCCCTCGCCCGCATGTGTGCATGAATGAATAAGCATGATGTAGTCCAAGTCCCATAAATATTCTTCCCTTAAAAATAAAAGAGAATTTCAGCATTTAAAATGTTTTATCTGTACACGATAAATCTTTGACATATAAATTCAACTTAATCTCAAATCTTAGGCTGTTGATGGCACGTGACATGAATCTAAACAAGTGTTAGTTATTAAATATAGTTCTGTTGAGATTATATTCAAATAGGAGTCTGCACCCAAAAAAAAAAGAAGAAGAAGAAGATTTTCTTGAGATACCTTTATTTATTTATTTATTTGACACATTTACATATGCTTAAATTGCTAAGTGGAGTGGGTGAGTCCCTCTTGTTTGGAAATAAGAATATCAGTTTTGAATCCATATGGTCAATGCAATAGTAGCTTTCTCATTCAGCTTTCCAAGAATGTGTGCGTGAGAGTGTATAAGTGAGTAGTCTTTCTCTGTTCCTGCATGTACCCCTGCTCATCAGGAGCAGAGAATGCAGCAAATATTTTGTTGTCACCAATTAATGTTGTTTGGAGCTTTCTTATACCATGTTTTTGTTTCTGTTTGAGCAGTTGTCACCTTCTGTTGGAATATTTGCTTGCTGCATTAAATGCTATTTCAGTGGATCTCCCACAAGTGGTTTGAATTAATACATTACCCACCCGGAGAGTTTTATCCTTCCAAGTTGCAAAGAGTCTGCATTTATTATCTGTTTGATGCATTTAATTCTTCTTTGAATTAAACTAGATGCAATCCACAAGCTCTCTCAGAGGTATGCTATTTTCTTCCCTGCTTCTCAAACTTTATTTTCCATTTGCGGCCTGTCCTTGTGCCGTAGCCTCAGGCATTAATGGGAAAGTTCTTGTCAAATCTTGTTAAACATGATTAGAAACTCTAAGGTTCAATGTCTGCGGTGCCATTATTGGACTTTGAATGTTAGTTTTTTCTTTTTTTGGTGCTGCAATATTTACTTCATTTGTCCATGAGAAGTCTTAAAGCCCATTCACTATAAAAAACTTCTGATCTCAAATGTCATAATGATTGTACAGTTGAGGACTAAGGGAAGTAAAGTTCATAATCACCTACGAGAAATCTTGCAATATCTTGCATTGGAAAAAGGAGTATTTATCAAATATTTGTTACTCATTTGGAGTTGAAATTTGAGGATATCGATGATGGGGGATGTAAAGAACTTTGAACCCAAGAAGAGACAACTATCCCCAGGCGAGGCACACAGTTTGTTGAAAGAGGAGGTAACCTGTTTCTCAAGATTATGTATACTTTGCAGCATATATGGTAGATGATGATGAACAACTGGAACATCCATGTAGAAAGGATTCAGATGAGATGTTACATGCCCCCCAAAACTGACAACTTCCGAATACCAAAAAGAATTGATAATTGTAGTTTCTTAATTAGATTTTAACATTTATATACATGGTTTATGATGTTATGTCCAACCCTTGTAGATTGTACATCTTCAGAAAGAACTAGAGGGCCAAACCATGCTTCGTTCTGCACTCGAGAAAGCAATTAATTGCCAGCCCCTCTTGGATGATACTGCATATAAATCTCTCTCCCAGGTTATCTCCTTGTTTTTTATTATTTAGTAATAAGTTTGCCAATCTTCTGTGCTTAATACTTCCCAAGAATATCGTAAATCAATGTCAAGTCTCGAAACTTCTTCTGTGTCCAGCCTGCTGAGGATCTCATCAAAGAAATTGCTCTCCTGGAGTTGGAAGTCATATGTTTGGAGAAGTATCTTCTATCAATGTATCGAAGAAGTTTCGCCAAAAGGCTGTCCATTTTGCCTACAGTAGATGAAAGACCAAAAACAAATGCAGAAACTCAAAATTGCAGGTCTACAGAAGTTGCCAAAACTAATTTAGAATCAGTGAATGAAGATTCAGTCATTAGATCTAGCTCCCTTGTGCCACGGGATGATTCCACAAACATGTTACCTATAAAATCCAACGATATTCTTGGGGCAGACACACTGATTGATACTGGTATAAACCGAAGCCAGTCATCATTATCTCACCATTCAGCTTTTTCCTTCAGAACGTCACCTCCATTTGAAGCTGTGGCTGAAGCTGTAGATGCATACCATTCTCTACCTTTATCAATGCTGGAGGTAGTTGATCTTATTTACATCAGAAATTGTTGGAGTAAAACTGAATTCATAGTTGAAATCTAGTGAAAAATATATGCCTAATGCATTGTGTCTTTGGCTATTTCACCAGCGGACACAGGACTCGACTTCAAATGCTAATCTGGCAGAGCATCTCTGCCCTATTTTTCCTGATCGTGCTCGGGAAACACCCAATTGGCTTTCTGAGGAGATGATCAAATGCATCTCTACCATATATTGTCATCTATCTGACCCTCCTCTGTTCACTCAAGTTTCACCCTCATCACCAAGAAGTAAACATCATGACATCCTTTGCCTGCCAAGTCAGGAAAATTCATCTTTCAGTTCATGGCTGGACAATCCTTTCCATGTTGAAGCATCCAAAGAATTTTCTGGATCTTTCTTCACAATGGTTGAGGTACATGGCATCCTTAGAGATTGCCAAAGGCTAAATGCTGTTCAAGATCTGTTGCAAAACTATAGGTACTCTAGATCTTATAGTTTCTACCCTAACAATCTCTTTTGTGAATGTCTCACATCCAAAGTTAAATTCTTCAACGTACGTATGGTTTGTGCCTGTTTGTTAATTCTAATGTCATCCAATGTTTCAGTCCTTTCATCTGTAAGGCTTAACACCGTACAACTCTTTTTCAGGTCTCTGATTTCTAGATTGGCGCAAGTTGATCCAGGGAAATTAAAACATGAAGAGAAATTAGCATTCTGGATCAACGTTCACAATGCACTAGTAATGCACGTAAGAATTCATAGCTAGTCTGAGTTTTGTCTTTATCATTTATTGGCAGAAGTCAAGTTCAACCATTTTTGCAAATGGTACAGGCATTTTTGGTTTATGGGATTCCTCGAGGAAATCTAAAGAGGATCTCTTCAGTCCTGAAGGTACTGAAATACAAAGGGATATTCCGTAATCTCAAATAAACTTGGCCCAAATTGTTCTTTTTCCTCAGCTAATACAAAAACTTTTATCTATCCAGGCGGCATACAACATTGGAGGCCATACTGTAAATGTGGACACAATACAGAGTTCTATTCTGGGGTGTCGATTGCCTCGCCCAACTCAGGTAGCTATTTGTGCAATTTCAAATACATGAAATCAATTTTCACTCTAATAAAAAAAAAGCCATACATAACTTGATATTTTCATGGCTTATTGTTACTCAAAAATCCTTTCTTGTAGTGGCTACATTCCTTGTTTTTCCCCAAGACAAAGTTTAAGGCTGGAGATCCTCGGAAGGCATATGCAGTAAAGCACCCTGAGCCTCGATTGCATTTTGCCCTTTGTTCAGGATGCCAATCAGATCCAGCAGTAAGCCACCATTCCCAACAGTAACTTAGAACTTTTAGTACTTCCTCAACTACATTCTGTGTTTAAATCTTCTGCAGGTTCGTTTATACACGCACAAGAAAGTGTTCCAGGAGCTAGAAATGGCTAAAGAAGAGTACATCCAAATGAATATAAAGCAACATAAAGAACAAAGACTCCTCATACCAAAGAACGTGGAGTATTTCATAAAGGAAACGGGCTTATCTCCATCAGGTATAGGAGAAATGCTTGAGCACTCAATGCCAGAGTCTTTGGGAAGGAATTTTCAGCAGCTTCAGCAAGGAAAGCTCTGGAAAAAAGTTGATTGGATCCCTCACAATTTCTCCTTCCGTTTCCTACTTTCAAATGAACTTGTCCGATGATCATATATATATATATATATATATGCATTTGCAGTTCACCAATGTTCATCCCATTTTGTATTATAAATTCATGTTAGACGACAGCTTTGAATGACAGATGAATCATGAGTTTCCTATCAAAAATTTTTGCATGCCAAAACTTCCCAGTTGGGGGAATTACAAAGAATGGTCCCTGTGGAGCTTTGCTGAGTGCTAATACATGAAAAGAGGGAAGCAGTTTATATCTCTTTGAGAATCTATCATGGCATAAAAGTGATTCATCTGTCATTCGAGAAACTGCTGTATATGCGCTGGTGATTGTTGTAATATAATGTGGAAAGAACATAATTCAAATGTTTTCTGAGTGAAGTTTATTTCAAGGACTCATTGTGTAGATGTGCCCAAAATGCATTTTCTTAATATGCTTCAATCTTGATGCATGTAATCACCAGAGTTCAAACTTCAAACCAGGATCTAGAATATGATAAAGCTAATTATATAGGAGTGGGCCAAATATGCAGAGAAGGCTTTGAGTTTAATAATTCATGAACTCTACAATGTAGCACCAAAAATTTTCCCATTAATGCAAGAAGTTATATAGCTAGAATCAGTGTTGAACTACCATAGCAGCTAATGGCCCACTTTTATTCACTCCAAAACTGGAATTAAAATGTTTTTAATAAAGAATCTAATGAACTTGTTTATGTGGTGATGCTTAAATTTGGTATTAGACATAGAAGGAACAATTTCACAAAGTAATATCAAGAACTTTTTTTCATAAAAAAATGTTTCACCGAGCAAAAGATGAGAAGTGATTAAATAGGTCAAAAGTCTTGATTTAATTGACATAGGAATTTGATCAGTATAAATCATTTGAGTTTAATAAAAGATTCATTACTGTTATTTTTACATAATAGTTACTTAATAATGCACAAGTTTATATCGTTTATAAAGTAACATATTAAATTTTTTTACTAAGGAGATGAATTTGAGCATTATCAACAACTAACTCCCAAGAGATTGAGGGAAGAAAACAAAAATATTTCCTTCTCTAGAACAAAGGCCACAAGCTCTGTGCTTGGCCTCAAGTAAACAATTAATCCATTTAAAAAAAAAAAAAAAACCCACCCATGAAAAGCGAGCACACTGCAATTTTCCACTCTTTCTTACGGGCTGTCATTTAGGCTTTTTGCTAAATGCACAAGATCTCTTATTAGTAAAAAGCCCAAAACAGAAATGAGATACTTGGCAGTTTATGTGTTACCCTAAGTTCACCCTGAACCACACAAACATGAAAATTTCTTGTAGGCATTGATTTCTTCTTCTTTTCTCTCTTTTATAGTCATCTTGAAAGAAAGACAAGTTTTTGGCTTTTTGGCATTTAGTAGCGAATCTGAGGCTGTCAGCGGCCAGAAAGTTTTGGCAACTCTTAATTTAAACCACAATTCCTTGGATTTTGGTCACACTTATTTTTGGCGGTTCTTGCGATCTTGTTTGTTACTGCTTTCAAACCCTCTTCCCTCACCGGCCCCCAACCTAACAAAATTTGCGCGCGCGCAGACACACTGTGTATCAAGAAGAGGAGGAGTTGTAGTTTGCAACTTGCAATGGATGAAGATAGAATAGGGCTGATTTTGGCAAAAACCTCAGAGTTAAGGTTCAAGATTATTAACTGCATTCACAAAACAACTTCTAATGTAGCGAAAGAAGGTAAAGAGAGTGAGTCAAAAGAATCTGAAGCAAGCCCAGATGCAGAAAATCAAGAGAATGACGTAGACGAAGAAGCAGAGAGTCTTCTCAATATCAGAGATGCCCTTGAATCCCTTGAAGGGCAGCTGTCTTCTTTGCAGGTCCCATTTTTTTCCTTTATTTTCCTTTTAAAATTGGGCGTTTCAATTTTATTTTTGGCCAGATTAATTTGAGGGTCCGATAGAAAGCTCTTAAATATTGAATCTTGAAGTTTTGATATGGGAATTTTTTTTCTTGTATGATTGATATATGGCTAAGAATTCTAGGATTGAAACAATGGCTAGTTTCTTGAAGGATCAAAGAATGTTTCCACTTTTTTCTTAACCATCTGGGCATGTGCCTCATTGAGGTTCCCTAGTTGAACGTTATAGAGGTCAAAATTACTAACCATGTGGTACTTGTTTCCTTTTTGCGTTTTTTCATGTATTTACAACAAAAAGAATAAAAAAAATAATTCCAAAGCTACGGGCTTTACCCTTTAGGAAGACGTCTCCACCATCCCAATCATAAAGTGTATGAAGCTTAATTCAAATATTTGCTTCTGCTGAAGTCTTTTGCGATACTATCTTTGCGCTGTCTATTTTTGTCTAGTCCTTCAAGACATGTAAAGTGTAGAAAGATGTAAAGTATCTGATAAAAGTGTGATGATACTTGCATGAGGTACATGATAAGATTGAAATACTAATAAGATCAGGCACGGGAAGATCTAGATTCTAGGTTATGGCATTTTGTTTTCTCTGAAGTGCTTATCAAGGTCTTCAGCTTCTATATATCTTCCTAATTTGAAATATTATTCTCAGAAGATGAGGAGGAACTTTATGAACTCCCAGGCACAAAAGATGGGGATTAATATTCTTCAGAACTAGAGATGAGTGCATTTGCTGGAGTTTAGTATGGCATAATCTGAGTACTGGATTTCCCTTGGTAAAGCAAATCCCCTTGGGCCTTACCCCTTCTTCCTCATTGAACAAAAGAAAGCATTGTAGTCTGTAGATAGATGAGACAATCACATAATGACAACCCAATTTATTGTGCTCCGGATATCTTTAGTGAATAGTTATACCTCGCTATGATGATCTATTCTTTCATATGTGACAAGCAATTAATATTGAGGTATTACAGGTTAGTCTAATAGCACCTAGACTTAGCCTGATGCTGTCTGTTGGAACATAGTAATAGTTATGGGGGGCAAGTCTAAATGTGTCCATGGATGCAGAACAATTTTTTAATGCTTATTATTTCCAAGACATGTTCCCCTTTCTGTTCTCATGCCCAGTGGGGGGATGGTAGTTGCTTGAACTACCTGGATCTTTTAAGTATATAGCAAGAATTACCGAAGATCTCTGCTTATTTTTGGTCCTCTGTTATTATTCGTGATTGTTGCTTCCACCAACATGGCTCTGTCAGCTGAAAGCATTGGACTCTTTGCTAATATGCCTTTAAGTCTGCTAACAAGCTAATCTAATAGGAGTAATGAGAAACTTCTCAAGATGAAGCTTAAACTAAGTATAACATTCTGGGGCAACATATGATGTTTAAGCTGAAGCTTGGTTTGACAAAGAAAGATTGATTGGGGCCATTTTGATGTAATTGTTTGGCTTCTAGTTAAAAGTAGGCAGTTATACATGAAATTTACCATCTGCTTCTGATATGGTTAAGTACCAAGAATCACTATCAAAATTCATGGGCCCACTTTTGAACTTCTGAGCCTACCATCACTAGGCATTTTGGCTTTAGCTCAAGTCAGCATCTCCAAGCATGCTTGAGCCTGAATTGATCCAAGCTGAGGTGTAGTTTGCAGAAAGCTTGCAATTTCACACCTCTTGTTGGTTTACTAGTTTTTCATGAAGGACAAACTATGGTGACTAGTTATCAAAGTGATGCTTAATTAAGTTAAAATGGAGTCCATGAAAAGATGTTCCAGATGAAAGCCAGGTTCTATTGATTCACGTTCGCCTGCAAATCAGGATCAAATGCTACTTTTGCTTCATAAGTCATCCTCCACATTCTGGTGTTTCTTTTATACCTTACATGCTGATCTACTGTATCACCAACAGCAGAAAAAGTAAAGCATCAGATGGGAATTTGTCTTTCGAAAATTTGCACTATTAATTAATTCTAAATGACATCTGATTTTTGAAGTGCACTTTGAGGTAGTTGCCATCAGCAAATAAGCTGGTATAATTCCATTTGAGATGACCCTAGCTAATAGTTTGTCCTCTACTTTGCATTAAATAGCGATAGATGTCTCCTTATCAGATCTCCCAGAACTTGCATCCTTGAAGTGTGACTTTATTTTGATGTGAGGCTGAAGTTTCTACCACCTCCTATATTCCTTGCTAGGCACTGCAGCAGCAGCAATGGTACGAAAAAGAAGCCGCCTTGGCTGAGATCGAGTACAGCCAAAAGAAGTTGCTCAAAGAGCTGAAAGAATACAAAGGCAAGGACTTGGAAGTCGTTCAAGAGGCCATTGCTTTTGCTAGTGAAACAGAGGATAACAATGATCTCCTCCTTCCTCCGTATCCCAGCCGGCCTTCTCGGTCTACTTTCACTTCCACTCACAAATTTCCTCAAAATGGGGCCACAGCCGGTGCCTTAAAAAATCTCCACGATGTTCATAATAATCTCAACAAATTGGAGAGTAATCAGAGACAATCTGGGTTGGGAGGCCCATTTAAAGGGATAAAAGTCTTGATAGGCACAGCAGCTAAAATGGCTCTAACAATAGCTGGGGTGATCACCATCTTGAGTTTGGCTGGTTTTGAGCCACGGCTGAGGAAACGGGATAATCAGTTGAAGCTTTTGGACTTATTTCAGCTGCTGCAAGGGAATAATGACAAGGGAAATACAGTTGTGTGTCCCCCAGGGAAGGTCCCAGTGATTGAAAATGGTGAAATGCGATGCATTGTGAAAGAAAGAGTCGAAATTCCATTTGAATCAGTTGTTGCTACTCCTGATGTGAGTTATGGTTGTGGGTGAGATGGAATTTGTTTTCATTTGTTTCTATCTTTTTTGTATATATTCCCCAGCATACACTATGTTAATGAAATGGCGTTGTGAAGTGTGTGGTCCTGATGATGTACAATTTTTTGTCATCTCTGTCCAAATAATGGGACAGCAAATGCAAGTGCATGTGAGAACCACAGGCTGTAGAGATCTTTGGCTACTGAAAATGAAAGGGCTTCTTGTCTCTGTGGTGGGCTTGTCTAAATTTGGTTTAGCTTGACAGTAGTATTAATTGTAGTCCGTTGTTTAAATTCAATACCAGTACATCATGAAACGAGTATCCGGTCAAAGCCCGCCGCCGCCAACCACCACCAAGAAAAAACCATTCTCAGCCGCCGCTTACAGCCCATGGTTTAATCTTTCCATAACTGAAAATTACTTGGACCTTACTCTTCAAATTTAATTAAATTCATGTTATCAACATCAAATTTAATTTGATTTATTCCTCAACTATGGCTCTCCATTCTTCTGAAGGGCCACTCAAACGCCACTATTTAAAATTCACACAATCTATCAATTCTTTCCCACACCCTTCGCAAATTATTCACATCTTCACAAAACATAAGTTAAACCATGACTGACCATCTCAACACCATTAACCATCAAAAGGGTTAGTATTATTTTCTTCTTCTTCTTCTTCTTCGTCTCTTCTTTGTTTTTTTAAATTATTTTATTTTCTTAAAAAAAATTATTTTTGAAGATGGAGAAATCAACTGCGGGAACGTGGGAGGGGCGGATGCCTTTACAGAAGAACAAGAAGCTCTTGTGGTGAAGTCATGGAACTTGATGAAGAAGAATGCTGGAGAATGGGGGCTCAAATTTTTTCTCAAGTAAATCTAATTTATATATAATCTTCTTGGGCTAAATATCCATTTTCCCTTTTTTTTTCTTTTCTTTCAATCTTATTGTTATAATGATATAATGTGCTAATTAATTATTTATGAATAATTAATTCATAATTATGGGATGTGCATTCAGGATATTTGAGATAGCACCATCGGCTCAGAAAATGTTCTCATTCTTGCGAGAATCAAACGTTCCACTTGAGCAGAATGGTAAGCTCAAGCCCCATGCCAAGTCTGTGTTCGTCATGGTTAGTAGTTCTCTCTTATTTCCATCCTTTATAGTTTAATATGCATAGAATTTGCATGTTTGCTTTTGGTTCATGTCATTCCACGGTCAATTGATTCAGCGACAGTACCCTCATATTTTTATGTATGAAGTTTTGATTTTAAATTCTAATAAATTTCTGTACTTATGTAAATAAAAAATTAACATGTTCATTTCTAATTAAAAGAGTCGTATTCAAATAGTGTTTAATTAATTATATTACAATAGACGCGGAATGAAACTCTCATATTTTGATTGATTATACATGATCATTTCTTTCTTTTTTTTCGGTTGTTTTTTTATTTTTATATTAAGAGGATTAATTCGTGGTTGATTTTTTAATTATCTCTCGTGGAATTTGAATTCACAATTGATCTATAACCAAGAATGAGAGCTTGCCATCATTTATACTTAATACTTTTTCAATAATGACTTAGAATGTCATATAGAATTACAAAAAATTGAAATTTTTTTCTCATTTATGTGTGTGTGCGTGTGTGTTTTTGGTGGGGAGGGGGGTGTTGTTCATTAAATGGTACGTTTATTTGAAGTGCAACTTAGGTTAAAAATTTGGTCCTTAATTGAGGAAAATTATTAAATATTCTTGAGTAGCATTAAAGAGTATAATTATACGATTACAGAAGACTATACGTATTTATACATTTTTGCAGACGTGTGAAGCCGCAGCTCAGCTCCGGAAGGCGGGAAGAGTTGTGATTAGAGATTCAAGCCTCAAGAAATTGGGTACGGTGCACTTCAAATACGGCGTCGTTGATGAACATTTTGAGGTTCGATATTATTCATAAATTTTAATTTTTGCAACTATAATTATAAATTCTGCAGTAACATATATACTTAGGAAAAGAAATATATATATTTATACTGATAAATTCCCACTTTTATTTCTGGGAATAAAATAAAATAAAAAAACAGGTGACAAAATATGCTTTGTTGGAGACAATAAAGGAAGCAGTTGGAGAAATGTGGTCAGCAGAAATGAAGGAGGCATGGAGTTTGGCCTATGATCAACTGGTTGCAGCCATCAAGACCGAAATGAAACCTTCCTCTCCATCTCCATAGAAGAAATATATATAGAATTTGTGATAATGTCTTGACAGGCATTGTAAAATAAAAAGTGTTACTTTCAATTAGCATCTTTTGTTGTAAGTGAAATGTTTTAATTTGGAAATGGGTTTGAAAAGTGAATGGAGAATAAAGTTATGTTTGATTTTATTTGTAATTTATTATTATTGTTTTTGAATAATATTATGGCATAAAGGTTATTGGCTTTGAAATCTTTATATTTTCCGTGCAAGAAGAAAATGTTGTCATTTCAATTGAGTTGATTTTGACTTAAAATTATTTGTGGGCTTCCTTAAAGGATAAGTATGCTGTAGATACAATAAAGATACGTACATAAAGTATAAAGGAAGGCACGAAATGATTTTAGTACTGAATTCTGTCCTAATGCATCGATGGGCTAAGTTAGGGGAAACCAATTATATTCCATCCGAGAAAAGGAATATTGCTTGGGAACCTTGAAGTAGGGCAGGTCGTGAAGAGAAATGATGACTCCATATGATATCGAAGTTTCATACCGAATAACTAGCGTATTTTTAAAAAGAGTTTGTTCATGGACTATTTCAAGAATTTTTAATTAGTTTTAAAGAAATTATGGTGAAAAATGGCAAAAAAGAAAACATTCACACCTCTTTTGTACCTTGCGTCTATAATATTTTTGTCCTGGTGGATTTCTCTCTCATTTACTAAAAGTATGGAATCTTTGGTTACTAATTAGTTAAATACTGGTTAATCCGAACTTTTTTTTGAATAATAGGTAGGGGTGCAAAGATAGCCAGGAGGTTTGCCTAGAAGCAGCCACCCTTGAAAGAGTGCATAATAGTTCACTGATCGAGCGCTCTTGCGCTGAATTTTTCATGACAACATTTCAATAATTTTAAAGTTTTAATTTCTTAATTTAATATTACATTGTTAATAAATTCTTATATAATTTATTTGCTTCAAAAATCTTTTTTGTTAATACTAGGTATACTTAGTATTAGATTAGGGCACTAATTAATTCTACTTGTGCATAATGATAATAAAGTACATTTATCAAATCTAATCTTTGCTTTGATGGCATTATAGAGAGCATAAAATACACTCACTACTTGACCACTATTAAAAGGTGCACTAATCAACAATTCTAACAAGAAATTTGCTTTTGCCTGTCACATGGACAACATTAATATATCGGACTGAAAAATTACTACAAGATTTGCCCTCCATACCAAGAGATGCCCCACCAACAACACCACAAATGTGCTTCCAAAAGAATAAAGGACCCATTGGGTGGTTCCCCTCTACTCTCCCTCCACCACTTTACCCATTTCACCTTTTCACAATACAATCAACCTAGTTAGAAACTAAGGTGAATCATAATCTTCTTTTTTGATCCAAAAATGGCCCAAAATTATTGTCAAAAGCTGTGGTAGCTTTAATGGCAAGAGCACAAAAGTCATGGAGAGAGAGTGGAGTGTGTGATTTTGAGAGTGGCATTAGGAAATAAATTTGACCAAATTGAAGCACATGGTCTTTGGGGAGTTGGGGTGCATTTGAGTTGATGGTCATGGTGTCTGAGCTGCAAAGGTAGCAATTTGGATGGAGGGCAAGGACCTCCTCCGCCGTGATCCGCCACTGGTACTCCTGCAGCCGCCCGTCGAGGTCCACCACCTCGGCGGCGGTGGCTGGTGGAAGGTTCATGCTTCCAGCTTGTGGCGTTGTGAGATGGGAAGAAGCACAAGTGCCCATTTGGAAGGGGATGGGTGTTGAAGAGAATTAAAGAATTGAGGGATGTAGAAGAGCAAAAAAAGAGTGGATATTGTATGTTGGAATTTGATGGTGTGGGAGAAGTAAGTTGTGTTTATTTATATAGGAAGTTGGGAAGGAACATTGCAATTCCAAAGGGTACATTGACTTGCCAACAGTTCGCGTCTTTCATGCGATTGTATTATAAAAAAGTAAAAAAAAAATATTTTTATTTTTATTTACATATACATATAATAAAAATTCATTAAAATTCAAATTTCAAATTTCACAAATACAAATATAAGAGCGATATTATTAAGTCAATTAATCATTAACAAATAAAACATTTGAGTTGATAATTTGAACTTTATTAATGATTTTCTTTTTTAACATTAATATTATCTTTTCAAGTTTAAATTCTTTATTTCAGCCTATGTTTCATCCTTTATTTTATATTGATAAGTAAATTTTTTTTAAAAAAAATATGTTTTAAATAGATATTTTTAATTATTGTTTAAATACACTTTAATACTTTTATAAATTAAAATTTAATTATTATTCAATTATTTGGATGTTAGTTTGAGGTAATTGTCAACAACTTTCTACCCATAAAAAAATCAGATCACTGAATGACCTGAGGATAAGTATTATGCTAAAGCTAAGAAAAACGAGACTTTCGTGTCATTTTCAGAACCAAAGTACGATTTTAGTGAAAATTAAAAATATATATCCAATTAATTTTTTTAAAGTAATTTCACGCGTTGCTAATGCAATGACAACGGTTACTTCCGGAAAATTTCTGAGTCAAACTCAATTTGGTTAAACGCTAATGATCATTATGATATGGGGATGTCAACAAGACCAACCACTCTCGCCCCCACCAAGAAAAATTGGTCCCTATCCTCTTGATAAGGTTTTTTCGGGAAAAATTAAAAAATAAAACTTCTAAGAATTACTTTAATTAAATTTTACAATTATAATTTCAAACACTGAATTGAATTTATAACATGTAATAATAAAATAATGTCAATAAAAGTATTAAGAGGGTGTTTGGGTGAACTTATAAACTCCTCAAAACATCTTATAAGATGTTTAATAGCTTATAAGTTGATAAAAAGTGTTTGATAATTTTTTTTAGAAAAGAATTTATAAGATTTTAAAATAAGATGTTAAGAATTTATAAGCTCTTTTAGAAAAGTAAAAAGATCCTAACTTATTTTTAAGATCTCAAGAAACTCCTTCATTTTTAACTATTTTAATTACAAAATTATCACTATTAACGTCTTATAAACTTCAAGATCTTATTTTATCCAAACACTTTAACAATTTTTTTTAAAAATAAGATTTAACATCTTATAAGTTCTAAAAATATCTTATAAGATGTAGGAACTTATAAGGTGTTTAATATAAGTTTAACCAAACACCCTCTAAATTCAACATTAAAAAAAAAAGAATTCAACATAATTAAAGATACACAAAATCTAAAAGTACGACATTTTGCTTAGCTCGCCATATAATAAAAATGTGGAGAAAAAAATTCTTCGCCTCATCCCCAAGAGTAGAATATTTTTCCACATACTCATTATAAATGAATAAATAGTCATGGGTAACTATTGAAATAGATTAAATTATTATCTTTTATGTGATATAATCTAAAGCCTTAGGTGCCGAGTGGTCTTTAATATAATGGTATAAATCTCACACATGGAATTTGAGGCCAGAAATTTGAATTATAACAAGCTCTTAGTGAATATGTGTATAAATAAATAATAATAAAAAAAAAAAAACCAAAACCTTAGGGATATAAAAGTTAAAACCCCAACAAAAGGCCCAACATTACTTATAAGAATAATCAACTGAGTCCATTCAAAATGGACTCTCTAAACATCACATGCTCAAAACTCATCAAGAACTCGATGAATATAAATATCAATTTTTATAGTAAAATAATAAATAAATCAAAACACTTATTTTTTAACTCAAACACTATCTTAACATCGCACATATTTGAAACAGAAACTCACTATCCAACAATTTAAAGAAAAAAACGTCACATTCGATTTCGTGCAACGTCACTGTAATAATCGTAATTATAATTATTTACTTGAAGAATGTAAGGCAATTACAGAGAAGCAGGTTCGAGGAATGTACGCTAATTGGACGGTGGGAAATAACTTTACAGAAAATGGTTGATGGATTATTTGATAAAATGCAGATGGATCTTCTTGGAATGGTCGTGGCTGCGAGACACTTTTACCTCGGGCCCACAGCTGGAGTTGAACTCTCTGATTTCTTGACTTTACCTTTTTTATGTTGCCGACATAAAGGTATAAATGAGTCGAATTGAGTAAATTTAAATTCGATTTATTTATTAATTTGTGAGCTTGAATCAAGTTTAATCGAGCCTAAATAGTCAAACTCAAGCTCAATTCATTGGAAGAAGCGAAGGCTCAGTTATCGAACTTGACTTGATAAGACTCGTCACAAATAAGCAGAAAAATTCAATTTGTTAAGTTCAAATGAGCTCGAACTCGAGCTTGTATATGTTTGAATAATTCAAACTCGTTTAAACTCAAAACAAAATTTATAATTACAAATTTTTAAATAATTTGTTATATATTTTTTTAAGAATAAAAAATTGAATTATTATTATTGTTATTATTATAAATTTTATTATATGTGCCCAGATTAATTATAAATATGTTTATATAATAAAAAAAAACTTGTTTAAATTCTCAAACTTTTCAAGTCAAATATTATTGAACTCGACTCGAATTGAGTTCAAAAAGATTGAACCGAATGTGAACTTTCATTAAACCAAGCCTGAACCGTTTGTAAATTGCCTCATCTCACTTACACTTCTAGGTCAAAGAATGGTTTCATTCTCTGAAATATTTCGGGGCATGGAGGTTAGGGTCGTTTTAGCACTTTAAATTGTTTATTTTGATGTCAAGTATTTTTAGAAAACATAATTAATATATATTTGATATTTATTCATAGTAAAAATAGAAAATGAAATAACTGCTGAGGAAGACAAAGAAACCCCATATTTTCATGTGTTTGGCACAGAAAAAGCAAATTAAAGGAAGGTTCTTGCTACCGACTTATTTCTTGCTTTGCAAAGCGGGAGAAGCTTTCAGGAAATTACATGGGAACTTGCGAACCGATTGAATTTTTGTAATATACGAAACTTATTATTATTTTTTTTTTTATTTTTGGTTTTAAGGTGACAGTTTAAAGTTTTCATTATTTGTTTGGTGTGTTTGGACGAGGCATAATACGTATAATTAGGATAAATAATGAGTTATTGTATATCTATCTAATATTTGTTTGCATATTTTAGATAATTTGATATTCAACTTCGATTGTTTACTTAGTATGATTATCTCATTTGATAAACTATAATTTATTTCTAATTTACGTTAGAAAACATATAACACCATAAGGCATTGATAGACAAGTTAAATTTGACTTTAAATGCATGCTGGACCCTAACTGTATTAAGAGTTTTTAAAAATGAACCAAACATTGAAATTGAGTAGAATTGTGAATTTATCATATAATATCAAAGCTAACAAACGATGAATTTATGCATATGAAGTATTTATATAATCAGTGGAGACTGTTTATTAAGATTAATTTAGCCCTTGATGAGAATATTAAGGCATATTATGATTTAAATTAAAGAATTTGGGGGTAGAAAGTAGGGATGGTCAAACATCCCCACTCGATTATTAGTAATTACAAAGTGATAAGGCAGTTAAATATAATCTAAATTCGGCTTCAACTGACTCTTATCCTAATTTGGAATATTAACAGCCAGGAGATCGCAGTCTATTAGTCGCTTCAATCTCCATCTAGATTACTTTTGGTAATGTTTGGATATGAATTTTATGTTTTAGATTATATTGTTTGGGAGAATGAATTTTGGGAATGGGATTGGAGAATATGAAATTTGTGTTGGGGAATATAATGTATGTTGATTTATATTTTGGGAATAGTAAAAAAATTATTTTGAGAAATTTTGATATGTTAATTTATATTTTAAGATGAGACAAATTCTATTATAATTGTCAAATCAATACTTTTTTATTATATTTTTGGGATTAAAATGAAATTAAGTGATTTTTTTATTATTAAAATAATAATAAAATATGTATGATATATATAATATGTATGCATATACTGAAAAATGAAAAAGTTTGGGGGATATTAAAATATAGAAGAAGGTGATATGGGATAGCCCAACAGGCCCAACAGACCCATTTTACAAATCATACAGCTCACGAGATCCAATGTTAAATGATATAATTCAGCAGGCTCAAGATCAGAGGATTCAACCCGCTAAGCCCTGAGGCAAATCACTTTGATCGACCTGTATCGACCCCGTACAAGAAGCCCCGTGATCGACCCGTATCGACCTGAGGGCCTCTTCCAAAGTCTTGTGACGAAAGCCCAGTGGCGAAGTCAGACTGGTCGACTAGTATCGACCCCATATGGTAAGCCACGTAGTCGACCCATATCGACCTGGAGGTTGTTCCTGAACTCATCATCTAAGAGTGGTCGACATGAATCGACCCCCGGTTGCAGATGGGACAAGTTGAACCTTTATGCAATGATCACACGTGGCGGCAGATGTGACTACTGCGTACGGATGTAACCGCTCCCACCAATCCTGACAACTCTGCCAACAACTCTGGCAGAGGCGCACTCCTACTGCTGGCACTACCCAGAAAAATAGGAAATTGTGCCATGTGGCCCAGCCCCGAGATCTGGGCATAAATGACTATCATACCCCGGCTATGAGGAAAGCCCAAGTGTACCTGACAAGGACACTTGGGTAAATTCACACCCTTATCAGACTATAAATCAGGCCAACACCACCACGCTCAAGGTATTGCCACTTTACTGTTTACTATATACTCTATACACTCTCCATCTCACCGGAAACCTAACTTGAGCGTTCGAGAGCCTTGCCGGGGCAACTCCAGCTAGTTCACGTTTGTTCTTGTTACAGATCTCAAGCCCAATATCAACTCAATCCACCGGACTTCCGGACCATTCAGCTCTTTGCAGCATCAGAAGGTATTTTGAAAATTTTAATTTGACATTTTGGAGGAAAAAATTTTATATGTTTTTTTCAAAAATCTCCCAAAAATCTCATTTTTTTCACTAAAAATTCCAGTTGCTAATTCATTAATTTGGAATTACTTCAAATCCAAATAAAAATAATGAATAAATTAGATTAAAAAATAAGATCAATTTAGAATCATGGGATCTTTTCCACGTAACCAAATTTGTATTTTTTTCATAGAATTTTAATTTATATTTTCAAACATTCGAACTTAGCCCGCATAACCCAAAAATTAAAAAAAAATGTTAGAAATTTCTTATACTTTTTAAATGAATCGATTGTGTTATTCTTTATCTGGTCAAAATCTTTAGATAAAGAAATATTAGTGAAAAACATTCTTCATCTTTATAACCAACAGCTTATAGTAAATCAGAAAATGATGCAACTAATCTACTATAAAATGAACATTAACAACGTAAATAAAAACAACTTTAATTTTTACCCATAATTCAAAGCTAGTGAAGGATGGATTATATTAGTCATGTAATTTTCTTTTAACTTTTGGCTTGACCTTATTTAGGTACAACATTAACTAGAGTTGTACTATTTGGACATCAATGTACCAACAAGGGCAGCAATGAGGGTGGTGGGATCCCCTAGAACAGCAGACACCACAAACTGCAGCGCCAAACCAGCCACCTCACAGCATTTCTGGGCTTTCCCTTTGCCTTTCTTGTGATTGTGAGTCTGCAGAGTAGCTTTCAAGCTGGGGATACTCGTCTCCAATTTCCTGCTGCCGGTGTACCAGTTCCCCCCTGCACTATAGTAGATTTCGTGCCAGCTGTCAACCAGCATTTCCTTCACGCACGCCACGTGGAGGTTGTACTTTTTGCAGGATGATCTGTAGCTCCAGCTCCTCCCCTTCCTCCCGCACCTATTACCCTCAACAAAGCTTCAAATTTGCATTCATAATTCTATCTATTTAAATATTCTTATTCTTCACTAAAAATATAAGTAATAACATACTAATTAA
Source organism: Jacaranda copaia (assembly GCA_014898725.1). Lineage (NCBI taxonomy): Eukaryota > Viridiplantae > Streptophyta > Magnoliopsida > Lamiales > Bignoniaceae > Jacaranda > Jacaranda copaia. The sequence continues at coordinate 30,340 of JACGDI010004074.1, forward strand.
TAATAATATATTGCAATAAAAATATTATGTTACGCAATAATAATTTTGCTAATAATAGTTGTAAATTTTGTATTCCAGTGACAAATGACAACAACAATCTCGCCAGTGATAATTTTTATTGTCATTATACACATATTATTAATTGTTAATAGTGACAATTTAAATTAATATTGCTGTTATTGTTATTAAGTGATTATTATATCAAATAAAAATTATTATCACTTGATATAAACTATTAATGAGAAAATAAATATTAGTAGTACTCAACATATGTTATTATTACTATTAAATTATATTGTATCGAAATAAAAAATATCATCATTTCATATATATTATTAATGACAAAATAAATATTATTAGTACTCAATATGTGTTGCTGGTGATAATTTTTGCATTATTATTTTTTAGTCCCTCATTAAAATCATTTTTTAGTAAGTACAAAGTATTTTGGTTCCAACTTTATTTAATTGATTAATTAATGATGTATTATATAAAGTTAAAAAGATAAGATAATAAGTTGCAATTAACTTTTATTTATTATAATATTTTCTATAATTCTAGAAAGAATTATCAATTTTAATGAATATATAATCAAATTTTTATTTAAAAAGATTTTATCAATAAAAGTCATATATATATATATACACACATATAAATATAGACATACATATTGGAAGATAGAGTAGTTATGCCTGTGACATGGCGCGCTAACTTTCTTGTACAAGTATAATTTGATTTCACCATCATCCAGCACCATCGGCAGCTTAGCGCAGCACGGGTGGAGGTCAAAGCCGCACGATTTGCAGTGGTACACGAATCCGGCCACGTCCTTCTCGCACGCGTTGCAGTAACGTGCCACCGGTCCCGGCGGCCGGCTGAGGAATTGGAACGAGCACTTTGTGTAGAAAGGGTGGGTGATGGACGGGGAAGGGATCGCACAATGTGTGTGGAGGTCAAAGTCGCATGCTTCGGCGGATGCCTCGCCGTATCCTGATCCGCCGCTGCCGCAGCACTTGTAGCTCGAGCCGATGCCGGCTTCCTTGCAGCCGTCGCATTTGAACGGCGCCTCGGTGTACTCGAACTTGAGGTTGTGCTGTGGGTGGCTGAAGTGGGAGATTTCGTTGTATTTCATGGTGGATTAGGGGGGCAGGGGAAGAGAAGCTCTGGTTTGGCTGCTAATTTATAAAGGTAATTTAATTAATATTTCTTGTCTTATTATGATTTTTTAGGGAATAAAAGCATAAAATGATCCTCTTATGGTTACGCAATTTAAGGTTGTAAGTGGCTTCAAGTTGAAGCAAATGAGTACTTTTGCTTAGAGATGTTGTTCATGGTTATAACATTTTCAAGGGGAATGGAACATAAGGCACATTAGAATGGGAATTTGTCACTTTACATGATTTATCCAAATTCCAAAAGGAAAGAAGAAAAAAAGTATGCATTAGAGAAGCGTCTCATACTCTATACTAGGAGTCTAGGACTATTAGGTAAGGATATTCAACAGTTTAAGATGACTTTGAATCAAAGACTAGTGGAACTCCTATTTGTTTGCATAATCTTAAGAAATAACTTTATAAACTATTTTAAAAATGGTTGAGTTGATATATTGAAAGAGATGTCTCAACTCAAATTGTGTGGATAATGTAATTGAAACCAGTCTATCTTCATCCAATTACATAATAGAAAAATTGATTCAGTATGTGATCGAAGGCATTGTGTACAATCCGTTTAACAATAAAATGTATATTATATTAATACGATGTATTGCACATTCAACATATGTAAGAATTTTATTTATAATAATTATTAGTTAATACATGCCTCACATACTTAGGAAAGAATATATTGACCAAGAATTCATTGGAGAATAGAATTTGGGCAAGTTGAATCATATGGATATATGATATGATGATGGATAAAAGAGAACATCATGGGACTTAATTGTTGTTATCATTATCAAGACAAGTAGCACATTTGACATCACTCTCACTTAAACACATAAGGTTGGCACATATTACAAAGAACAAATTTTAAGCTCTTATCATTATTAGTTTCGTGGAGACAAAGGTGGCAACAAGGAACAAATTCCCTACTCAAATCTTTCTAATCATCTTTCACTGTTTTTCCCTCCTAAAGAAGTTCCAATTAGTTTAACTTGAAGTAGAAGCAACTTTGATATGCTTTGTTTCTGCAATAATATCTACTTTGACTATTCATGGAAAATTCTCTAAACCTTATTTGAGGTATTAGGATTGCCTTGAAATGAAACTGTTGAAGGATGTTTTTGTAATTAACGAGATTGGCAAAGTCCTGCGGAATGGTGGGGATCTAAGTATTGTTTTGCATAGGAAGAATCCGAAACTTTAAGTTTGTTTTATAAACTGTCCACTTATCTCTTTTATTGGCACACTTTTTTACAAGAACAAATTTCCATCATTAGTATAAGTTGAACTCATCATGTCTCTGGTGATAATATTTAACATATCACTTATTTATTATATAATGCGTTCAAATTAAAAAGGAATTGTCAAAACCAATATAATTTACTTCTTCCTTCCTTGATGAGATGTTATAGCTGCACATAATGGAGGTGATTCTTGATTATGGAACAAAATGTTACTTAACTTAGAAAATGAGTCTAGAGAAGGCAAACTTGCAAGAAATAAAAAGCTTTTAAACTATGTGTTTCTTCCTCCACATGCTAAAAATATAGCAATATCTAAAAAGCATCACCAATTGTACTTAAAGCAACTATCTTCAACAATCACTCCAAACAAAAGATTATACATCAAGAGAGTAAAATCCACCTCATATGGTCAAAATATGCTAAATGTTGGGAAAAAAGGGGCTCAAATAATGAGGCTTTGGTGCATCAGCATTGCTGGAGAAGGGTCCTCTTTTTTCCTTTTTTTCTTCTATTCTATCTTCTTTTTGTTTCTATCGGTGGACATTAAACAAGAACAAATAAAAATAAAAACATATGGAATATATAGTAGAAACTCAAGTGATCTGCAAGTTACAATATTGGCAATTGGCATCCATAAATTTGAAGCTTTGTTCTTGGAAAGAATGTTGAAAATGGAAATATGAATCTGATTCTATGGTCAATTTCCAAATCACTTACCTGCTCCCTTGTTCACAATCCCATAAATCACAATATTAAAGTTAATATGCAATTATTCCCTAATTCTGATTCCAGAGAATTATTGCGTTATCCTCAATACCCGGCATATGCCGATCTTTGGATCTTCCATAATTCTATTATACTTTTTAAGTATTGAATTTGATATTACACATATGTAGATTATATATAAGTATCAAGAAAATGATGAAGCACAATAAAATATATAAATAGGGGACCATTAGAAGGTCAAGAAAGTGTCATAAAAAAATTTGAAGTGGCTTCGTGTTGTTCCCCAATTTGATTTATCTTATTGTTTAATATTTAGATTCTTGATTATTTTTGATGTAACAAATGTGTATTGTTCCTTTTCCACTTCAATTGATAACAATGAAGTCAATGTATATTTAAAAACATGGGCTCAACTCTTTAAGGTTTTGGGCCTTGCATGTAGGGGCTCCAATTATTGGTACATTTCACTCTTTCTGATTTTATTAATGTTTTTGGTTCAAAAAGCCCTTGTGGGTAGGGCTCAAACTGTTGGCCCATCTATCCAAGAAATGTGTGCTTTTGGGAAATTTGTAGATACATAATTTCCCCACAGGCATCAATGGCTTTCGTTTGAATCATTTATTGATTGATTTAAAGTTTCTTGTACATGTAAATTTTGTAGCAGAAGAACCGTTTCTTTATTTTTTTTAAGATTTACACACGCACACACAAACACGTACACTATATATATGCGTGTGAGACTAGTGTTATTGGCTCAAAGATCAATCGACCTGTTGTAGAAGAACTTATGAAATATTTGATAATTTTTTTGTCAGCACATAAGCACACCTTGTTGAGACCTTCTAAACATATAGCATCTGCAACAATTGCACCACCAGCCAGCTACAGTAGAACCACACCCATCTTATAGAACCAAAGTGCATTTTTCGTATAATGGAGACACTTAACTATCATCGTCACAAGGAAGGAAGCAGCCAAAGATTGGAAAGAGATGATGCTAAATAAAGAAACCACAACAAAAAGGCCATTGCTGCAGAAATTTGATACCTACTGCAGAGCCTTGGAGGACAAAAGGAGGCATCAGCTTTGAGCAGAAGATCAAGAATACTGGCAGTTGAGCTGGCTGCTGCTAGTATGAGGACCGACAAGACCTATGAACATCAACTTTGTTACACCAAGTTTGTCATAACGATCCTTTTCCATGTGGATCAGAATAGTAGGAATTACCGAGTCTCCTAGAATGACAACTTGCAATACCGCTGAGTGACGTATTTGGTATTTTGCAAGGACAGAATATCCATCAAGAAGTGCCAAACTGAAGCTCCATGGAATGACTAAGCCCATGACTGTTACCAAGAAGCTGTGAATATCAAACATGGGAAGGAAAAGTAATCATCTGCTTTAATCTGAATGTAACTATGTTAGTAACAAGTATATGGTAAACTACCCTTTTCGACGCAGAAGCCATAAAGGGCTGGATCAATCAAGTTTGCCAGACAATGTATAAAATCTGACCATTTGATCGTTTTGCAAGCATTAGGAAATAGCACATGCATAAAATCCTATCCTGAAATAGATGTGACTGTGTGAAATAGAAACCTAATGATCATTCTCATGATGAAGATATAAATGTATCAGAGTGTCGAGAATTACCAGAAGGCTGTGTAGCTGTAGAATTCAACTCCCAAAGACATGAAGAACAGGGATGATGAAGAGAAGATGGCCTGTCCCAACCTCAAAGCGAAGCTGCCACTGGTTCCTATGGATCCCAGAACATTTTTCATTCTGCAAAAATCAGACGCACAATCTACATCCAAATCACCTTTTCTTGGCAATTGCAATTGCTCTCTTCATCAAACCTAGTCATGAAATATTTTGAAGGCAATTTGATTTATGAGCTAAGATTCATGGAATTCTCAGGAATTGTTTTGGCCTTTCTTGATCCCTTTAAAAGGCCTTAAAAGTTGGTGGAAAGAAAGATATAATTTTGTTAAAATTAAGGATTGCTTTATGGATACCTGTCTGTTGTAGTCTGGTTTTGTCCTTCTTCACATGGATTGTTGGGATTTGTCCCCCATTTTTTCTTTGTGGGATTTCTTGTTCAAGTTATTCAACGGTTCACTTGATTGGAAATGTTTCTCGTTGCTTTTCAATTATGTTGGATTTGACATTTCAACTGCTCAAGTCCAATATCGCTATCATTCTGCCGACACGCTACCCATTACAAAACATGGTAGAATTGGACACATTTCAGCAATGGCCAAACCCCAGACCGAGAGTGGAGGCCTCTAAGGTGAGACACACTTCGTGGTGGTCGATGGGTTTTCTTAGTGGAATAGAATGTGCTAATTCATTACTCTGCAGATGAAGAGTTTGAGGAAGGAAAGCCAGCGATTCTTTGGTAGTTGAAATGCGTTTTCATTTCTATTAATTAAAAGACATTAACCATAAACCAGTAATGGCCCCTCTTAACAATAATGGGATAATGGGATTTCGTAGATCCAAGATAGAGAGCGAAAGGCAAAGAAACACCTCTTTCCGTGTAGAAATATAGCTGCAACTACTACATACAAGCACTCTTCAATATCCCACAAGATAATGAAATCTTGATGGAAATAGTCTTGCAATACCACACACCAGAAGATGTTTAAAGTCATATCTTCTCAAATAGTTGAGCTACTTCGTGGCTAAATGATTCAACATATACTCGAGAAGGGAAGAATATCAGAAAATACAAGAAAACTGTAACTTGCGACTCTCCACTCCTTCGTCCAGGTCTGTGTGGTAGCTGCAACAAGAACACAACAAGAAACCACAAATCAGTAGGGAAACTAACTGAAGGCTTTCTCGATGCACAAATTTTAGCGAATCAATATTCTGAGGCAGTGCAGGCACGGTTCTGATCACAATCGAGAAGTGTAACACATATATCAGCAGAGAGCACTTGAAAACTGATACTCGCAAAATATGGTTCCTATTAGGAAACGAACTATATGATTTGGACTTAGCAAGAGAAGTTAAAATCAGATTGGTTGGATTCTATACCCTATTTCCAAACACAATTTATAATTATTACATCGCATAACAGGGTAAGATATGTGTTCCACCTTTCCTTCGGTTCCTAGTTTCTTGGCTCAACATAATTCACATATACTGACTGCTAAGAAGCAAACTGCGTGAGATTACTGCTTCAAGGTTCTTTATTATTTTACTATTATCACCCCAACTTTCTTTAAATTTTGCTCGGGATAACCATCATCAACAGCGTACGAGGCTAATTAGACAGGAGGTAGGTTAAAACAAACATGATTGATGGGAGGATCAATTGTTGAATTATTG
>JACGDI010004074.1:36911-60356 GCA_014898725.1 Jacaranda copaia
AGAATTAATTTCAGGGAAATCTCGACATCCTATCACACATCATCAATTAATGTTCTTCCATAAATTGAGTTTGGAATACACTCAACTTGCCACCAATTGCTTCAACGAACGGGCCCCATGTTGTCTACTACATTTAATAAGTCTCTTTATTTCGCAAACTCTACATTCAAATGTGCAACAAAGTTGTTCACCAATCCGACTATCTATTTGAATTCATTAGTGAACAAGTGGGCAAATTATTCCAGATTGTTAAAATAAATAAAGAAATAAATAACGTCGGAATTGTTTGATAACAATTATTAAAAAAAAAAATACGCTATCGTAGTAAAAGACCAGATCATAACAATAAATCTTAAAATTTCATAAAACTTAGATCTAACATGACAAAATCAGCAGGAAACACCAATAATCAAGACTGAAGACAGAGAATTAACACAGGAGAAAAGCAGAAATTACGTACAAACAATAACGTGTAAACGAAATATTTATTCACCACACATATTCAGATTAAATTTCGATACCTGAGCTAAAAGGCAACAGAGCAGAATTAGAGTTCGAGCTTAAGTTCTTCCTTTTGATCGGACAAGTAGTGGAGAACGTACGGGGTGACCCGAACGACAGCTACCCAAACTCCGAACATTACCACGTGGCTCTTCAGCTGCTTCAGCGCCGCTGCCTTGTCTGGTTTCCGAATAAACAAGCCAGGAAACATTTTAGCAGATTTTTCCCCTTTTTTCCCGCCGGAGCCTTATCTAACATAGTACCGATCTAAAACCCTAACCCCTCTTTTTACTTTTCTCCTGGCCATGCGGGAAGGAGTTTTACCAAGCAATTTTGACAGGATAAATTGCCATAGACAACGATTACTTAGTGGATAAACATATGGGCTTCTTTCAGTTTAAGCCCATTTCTGATTCTTTGGGCCAGGGCTACCCACTGGCCCTTCTTTTTTCTTATTGGTTGATAAAAGTTTTTTTATATTTTATTTATACACACGCACACATATTAGAAATTCATTTTGGCTCAAAATTCTAATTTTTCATATATTATGAAAGACTTATGCCACTGCGTCACATGCCACTCGAGGGTTGATAAAAGTTTATTATATAAAAATATAATAAAAGGTTTTCAAAATGATTGAAGCTGTGAACTGGATTTCAGCTCCATAGATCTAACTGTTCTGTTGGTCAAAATTTTTATTTAATTTTTTAGAATATGATGAGAATTGGATTCGATCCCAATCTGCTGTGCTTTGACTGAATTAAATCTGAAAATATTTCATTGTTAGAATATATTTTTATGTGGAGTACTATTGGTCTAATTAGCCATTTAAGTTAAGATAGCACAAATTTAAATGTGGAAAGAGACAAGTCATTATAATTGTAATGCAAAAAAGCAAATTTATGGACCAAAAAGTATCATTCAAGTCCCACTAAAAAGTCTAAAAAAGCAGGATTGTCATTTATGAGTCCACCATTGCATTTTGAACAAATCATGCATATTTACATTGACTGAGTAATTGGTTTATTTATTTATTTATTTTTATTTTATATGTCAATAATATATAAATTCGTCATTGGTATAAAGAGCTCCACTTCATAAAGTATCGTCCTCGACTCATATATTAACATATTTTATTTTTACAAGCAATTGATTTATTTAATATTAATAAACTACTTTAAAATTCTCAACTTATCTTATTTGAAATAAAATTTAATAACATCTAAATTTCTTCAATCAATAAGTTCGGGAATTGTTTCCTTAGAAGACGCAATTTTTATAATACCTACATCTAATCTTGACCTTCATTTCAAAGTTGGCACCTAGAAAGCAACCAAACAACAAAGCCAACCAACAATATGAGAGTGAGTAGATAAAGAAAATATAAGTGTATCTATTGATGAATTTTAGGTTTCAATTAAGAGATACTGAATCATGCAAGATAACTTTGGGATTCATGGCGACCATTCAGTTAATATGGGGACTGCAAGATCTTCTCCTCCTCCTCCACTTCTTCTTATTATTATTTTTTTTAGATGGATAGTGTAATAGCAACCTTTTGATGTATAAAGCATATTTTGATTTACACTGATGATAATAATTAGTGAGGATACAATCAAAAAATTGTTTTATCCTTGAATTTTAGTTGAAGTACTTAAATAGGACAGGATTCGCGTCTTTTTATTCAGGTCGAATCATGACCTAGTGGAATTGAACTTGCCGCAGACTATGACCCAAATTATAAGTCGTTGATCAATAAAGAATCTGATACACAGTGATATGTCGCTTCGATCCGTACAAATAAGAACAGTTCATCTCCTATAAAGGAAGAAATCACACAATATCAAGTCATATCATACTTACTCACTCTTACTTGAGTTCATATCTTTATCTTTGAACTCACTTGATCACCTTAGCAACACACTAATTTAAGTATCGAAGGGCATTAATTGAAGACAATCTCAGCTAATTTAATGTGTGATCTTCTAGCCAAGTCAGAGATCCAAATACACTTATGCGGATCCCGATCGACGTCGAGATCAAAAATAGGATAAATTTCGAAAACTTAATTTGAGATTGTAGACCCTAGATCCCAAGCTGCCTCATATACATTGGACATTTTGATGTATAAATCATCTTGATATTAATGGACCAATTTAATCTTATCTTGCAAAAGAGAACATTATTTTTTTGTTTTTAATAATTGTTCTTAAAAAAAAAGTGATAAAATGGGAAATTTTCAAGTAACTTCATCCATCCCCAAAACCGTGTTCAACTCCAAAGCTCCCCCTTTCTATGGTCAACGGTCCCAGATCCAAACTCGAAGGAAACGCATTCGACTACTCCTGGACCAGGAAACCCTCCCAGATCACCACACCAATTTCAGCAAATTAAAAAGAACTAGGCGACCAAAGTACAATCCCAGCTATAGTAAAGCAGCGTCACGTGGGAACCACGTGATCTCCCTTCATACGTCTCAAGCTAAACGTACTTCACCACAGTGGACAAATTATGTACCACCCCGCAATTAAACTGGCCTCGTGGCATTAAATTCAGTAAATATGACGTGGCAATCGCCCACAAAACCAAACAAACCCACCCCAGTCAACCACATTGCCATATTTCCCCCATTCAATTAAAACCCTCACAAAATCATCATCACCACCGTCTAAGTGCCATGCGCCACCGCCGTCTAGCCCCTGCACAGTCGCCGAACCTCGGCAGCTCGCCTGGGGATCCATGGCCACCATCTCCTTCTCCGGCGGCTGCGACAAGTTTGTCTTCGGAGCCACCGCCTTCTTATACGTCGTCATCGTCAAATTTATCATCACCACCGCCGTCAAAGTTACCGGTTGACTTTAGTCCGCCGTTGATTGCTATGGTTGTTATAATTGCGACGGCTTTCGTCATCATCACCTACTCCCGCCTCCTCTCCCGACACTTCATCCACATCTACCGCCGTTACAGACGTTGGCGTCGACGTCGCCGGCGATACGTCCCTTCTTCGTCAGCCGGAGATATCGAGTCGCCTCCGTACTCATTCGACCCCACCGACGCTTTTCACGTGCTCTCGCCTTACGGCCTTGACGAATCGATCATCAAAACAATTCCTCTGTCCGTCTACACTCGAAAAAGCGGCTTCCATGATTGCGCAGTGTGTTTGTTGGAGTTCGAAGTACACGATTACGTTCGTACACTTCCAGTTTGCTCCCACGCCTTCCACGTTGACTGTATAGATATATGGCTCCGGTCGCATGCGAATTGCCCACTATGCCGCGCCGGAATATTTCGTCAGGATTCGCCGTTTACTCCGTTGATGGCTGCGAGGATTAGACCAAGTCTGGATGACATGATAGTTGAAAGCACAGTTCTTGAACCTCTCACCGAACTTCCGATGGAATCGGAGGCGATAACAGAGGGAGAAATCACTCAGGAGCCCTCGCCGAGGCGGAGCAACCAATCAGAGGACAGATTCAGCCGCCGTGATTTCTTGCTGAAGCGATCCTATTCATTCGGGTTCGAACGGAACTTAGGGTCGGAAAGATTAGTTCTAGAGCCGGTAACAGCCTCGCCGTGGCGGTACCGGCGAGGCGGAGGCGGCGGAAGCTTCTGGAGCAAACGTCCTTCTCCGTTTAGCTCACTAACCAAACCCAGAGTTTTCTCATTCCGTTACTACAGAGGCATGAAATCTCCATTCTTCCGGCGCCGGAGCATCGGCGGGTTCTTCCCCTTATCCGAGTCAAGCGTGCGGCTCGGCTTATCCAGCGGCGGCAGCTCGTCAAGGAGGACCAAGTCATTCGCCAGCCCAATGTTCATGCGGTCCTCAGCTGCAGCTGCTGGGGCCCTGTTCTCGTCAAGCCGGCTGCGGAGTGGCGATCCAGAGGCGCTACTTTCACCGGAGAGATTTAACCGACGGTGATGATGCATGACACGTGGATGGATGGTAATTAACAAGAAGAAAATTTGTGGAAAAAAATACATCGTATGAAGGGGAGTTTCATATGGAAATTAATAGCATGTCTGAATTTTCTGATGGAGGCATTAAATGGAGGGAAGCGATTGAGGATGGGTGCATTTAAGGAATTTTGAGGGTTTGGCGTTGGCCTGTCTCTCTTTATTTGTACGTATATGTGTAAGTAGGTTTAGTGTACATTTAATATTTATACGATTCTTTCTTGAACGGTGGGGATAAGTGATCAATGATCATTAATGCAATAGAGCTGGCTGGGCCTTTTCTATTCATCTTTTTAATACACGCGGAAACGAATCTTCTGTCACATTTTGGAGATTTGAGATGGGTTTTAAGTTTTGGTGGTGGAGTTTAAGGTTTGACAATGGCAGCCATGGCGGCGGTTGTGGTGGTGGTGGTGTTGTTGATGGTGTGATGGTGGTGGTCTAAAATCTAAATCCGACAAATTGAAGTGGAGCACTAAAAATGGGTATGTTTGAACTTTGAAAGAAATGGGGCATGCTACTAAGCACTATGGGGGGTGCTTTTTGGGGAGTCTAAGATTTGGAGTGAATAAATTCTTGGTTGGGATTGGAATTCTTGTGGTTGATTTGAGGTGGGGTGTGTTGTAATAGTGATATGTTGATGGGCATTTTTTCTTGACTAGTTAAAGTGATGGTGCAATTTTTGTAGGGTGAAAGGTGGGGAGATGCTCATTTTTGATGATATTGTAATGATGGGGTTCAAATGAGAAGTGGGCACTTAGCTTTTTATCATAGTAATGTGTAATGTAATGATTCAGAGTGTTCATATACTTGTACTTTTGCATGCAAAAAAGATATAAAGGGCAACCTTTTTTATGTTTTCGGCTAATTTATAAAAATGAAAGAGAAAAAAGTAAGGACAAGAAAATAAGAACAAATTGTGGAAAAAGTAAAATCCTTTTTGCTCCATGTTCATTTCCTTTGACGAGGGCCAAAATAGAAGATCAAATCCTAAGGTGAATATTCAGCAATAACGATGAAATTCACTTTAAGGTGTAAAACTATGATTGTGTTTAAGACTTAAAAGTATTGTTTCCCTAGCAAATTTAGTTGGATGGGGGGTTGTCTTGTAAAGATGTTTCAATAGAAATTAAAGGTGAAAACATGTCGAACTTTATTGAGTTTGAATCTTATTAAATCTCTACTTCGAGTTCATTCTAAACTATTTCAAATGATATATAATTAAATATTATTTTTATTTTATTAATAAATATGTTATTATTATTTTATTTTGAATTTGAGTTTAAATTCGATCTGCAACTCATATTCGTGGTTGTTTATAACTATATCAAACTTGAGATCGGATTTGTAATTAAAATTTCTTCCGCGCTTGAGTCTACTTATATACACTTCTAGTGAAAATGTATTATAAAATATTTTAAAATTCTCAATTCTGTCAACGTGAAATATGATTATACATAAGCAAATAAAATTTCACATAATTAATGGTTGTGATTTTGAATAAAGAAAAATGATTTTATTGGAGTAAATGAAATGAAATATTTTGGGTGAAGAGGATGATTCTTGTGTCATCACTCATCAGCATGATTTGACATAAAATCAAGATATTAGTTGAACCCCAATCCAATAGAAGGCTATGAGGAGAGGCTTACGTGGAATTGGAAATGAAGTTGTTGATGCTTTTGTAGACAGGGAAATGAGAGAGGACGAACTTGGTGGGGATTCACCGCTAAATTTTGTACTTGAGTCGCCTTTGTTGGATGCTTCATCATATGCTATAAAATTCCTAGTGTTTGAAGTTGGAACAAAATAATACTCCTACAAAACAATATCATATGAGAGATAAATCATATCTTAACTGCAAATATTATTGGTTACTTTGACATAAATTATTACCAAGCATACTATTGTAAAGTGAAACTTTTGAATTAAAGAGGCAACAATTAGGCAAATAATATTGAATAGAAAGTACATATTCTTTTTTACAATCTAGCGTGAATTATGAAAAAAATTGAGAACAAAAAGATGTAAAATGCAGTAAATGAAAGTTGATAATGATATATATTTTTTTTCATACAAACTTAACATTGTGAGAAAGAAAGAAAAAAAAAATAGAGGACAAAGAGATGTACGACATATCAGATTGCGTCCACATTTAGGCTATGTTGGGTTATACTTTGCCAAAATAAATTTATTTTGGCAGCATATAACCAAATATATGGGTTGAATTTTTGCCAAAAAATCAAATATTAATTTTTGGAATACCTCTTCAAATCAATTGGCTTATTAATAAAAACCCCATATACATATATATATATATATATACACATATTATAATATTTTATTATTATTTTTATAATTAAAAAAATCATATTCAACCATCACATATATATACATATTATTATTTTTACAATAAAAAAGATTATTCAATTTCATTTTCACCCCCAAAACCTAATAAAAATGTATTAATTTGACTGCTACAGTAAACACTTGCCTCATAAAACATATCAAAATTCTCTAAAATAATTTTTCTATTGATTCTCCAAAACATAAACAAATATTCATTATATTTTTCAATACAAATTTCACATTCTTCAATTCCACTTCCAAAACTCATTATCCTAAAGCATATAATCCAAAACATACAAAATGTAACCAAACATTGCCTTAGTTTTTTTAATCTTTTTTTTAATACTTTAGTTATTTTGGTGGTGCCTTTAATATTTTAATTGAAATGTTCTTTAAATTTATATAATTTATATCACTTTTGATTGTTAACAAGTTCAAACTTCAAAGAATGCATCGGAAAGTTATTAGATATATTTTTTTAATATATACACGCACATATATTCAGAATCCCTTCAAATTTAAATTTGCTCGTCACATGTATAAATGTGAGTCAATATAAGTTAATAAATTGGTTGATGACAAAGTTAATAAATTAGTTAGTTGAAATACACAATCATACTTTTAAAGTGCGTTAAAATTTAAATTTTGAACATTACACATAAAGATATGAGAATAATTAAATTTTAAAAAATAATATTATTAAATTAATTAAAAATTTAACAATATAGTATCGTATAATTTTTTATTTATATATATACCAAATGTCTACTAAATTTGAATTTTCAATCTTATATTTAAAATGCAAAATTTACGATGCTTAGTCAGAGACCATTCGAAATTTCCATGCAATATTATTGTTGGTCTCACCCAACATTTTGTACTCATAAATAAGAGGCCTATCCATTTGTTGACCTAAAACAGAGGCTCATAACCATAGCGTCTAGACTTTGGAGGCCATCAGAGTTGGGAAATGTTTACTTGCAGTATGAAATTTAAAATCCACATGTTGGGTGGTTCTACTGAAAGAATCTGCACCAAAAACCTCAACCACCGCCATTAATGAATTTGTTAGCTTCTTATCTGTAAAAGCAAGCACCGGATTATTGCGCACTCATAAAGAGGCTGACATAATTTAGCTGAGATGTCTTCCACCAAAATTTATTGCTCCATCTCAGCACCTCCCCAACTCTCAACGTCTCTTTCTTTTTCGGTCACTGTTTCAACCGACGGAAGGATTGAAAAAGGGGGAAAAACCTAAAAACTGTGATTCAATACTGTGTTTGTTTCTTTGATTGATTAGAGGGGGAAAATGGGGGATTACATTGTGAAAGTTGAGGATGGGAGGCCGGCGGCGGATGGGAGGCCATCGGCGGGGCCGGTGTATCGGTGCGTTTATGCGAAGGATGGGCTTTTGGAGGTTCCTTCTGGAATGGAGTCTCCATGGGACTTCTTCAGGTATGTCTATTAGATATTTGTATGTAAATTTGTCTGTGTGGATTGACATTGTGAGCAAACTGTAATGGTTGTGTTTGCATTTCAAGATCAAACTTTTCTTGATGCTTCTTCAGTTCCCGTTTGGTGTTTTTTAACCCTTAGATTTTGCGACAATTTCCTTTGAATCCACAAAAGAAGCGGGGAAAAAAGGAGGCCTTTTTGAATTTTCAGTAGTAGGAAAAAGGAATTATCCATCACCAATTTCATTTTCAACCGGTAAAATGCGAAGAATCAAAAAGAAAATGGCCCATGCAGGTCTCGAACCTGCGACCTTCGCGTTATTAGCACGACGCTCTAACCAACTGAGCTAATAGGCCTTGATGAGGAACTTTTCTAGCTTAGATTTCAGGAAGTGAATTCCATAGTCCAGCTAAAACTGTGGAGACCAAATAAGAAAAATCGCATTGGTTCTCGAACCTACGACCTCCGCGTTATTAGCACGACGCTCTAACCAACTGAGCTAATAGGCCTGTTGATAATCACTTTAGGCTTAAAATTTTAGTGAATTCTATTTTTTTTGCCACAGTGAAACAGCCAAAAAGAACCCAAACAACCAGATGCTGGGTCGCCGTCGAATTAAGGATGGAAAGGTTACACATTTATAATTAAAATATGTCAAATTACATTTTTACTTGTTTTATAAGGTTCTTGCCTAATAAAATTTTTGGCAGGCTGGTGCATACAGTTGGCTAACGTACCAACAAGTCTATGATGCGACCCTTAAGATTGGTTCTGCTATACGACGCCGTGGTGTCAATCCTGTCAGTGCTACTTTTCTGATTTCTTTTCACTGCAGTATATCTTTTGACACTAGCATATTTGCATGTTAATGGCCATTGCCACTTTACTTAGGGTGATAAATGTGGCATATATGGAGCTAACTGCCCGGAATGGGTTATGGCAATGGAGGTAAGGTTCATGAAGTTATGGTCTTTTTATTTTGTTTCAACTCAAGTTAATTGACTTGTTTAATTTTTTTGCAGGCTTGTAATTGTCAAGCTATTACATATGTACCACTGTACGATACACTTGGTATGTTATCCGTTCCTGATTTTCTGAATTGAGTCGTCAAAGGATTGGCATTATATTTTAGCTTTTTTATTGGTTGTGCAACTAACTATGTAATTCTTGTTGGCCAGGTGCAAATGCAGTGGAGTTCATTATCAACCATGCTGAAGTTTCGATTGCTTTTGTCCAAGAAAGCAAGCTACAAGCTGTATATTGTTGTTGTTGTTGTTTTTTAATAGCTTCATATTTGCATGTTTTTCTTTGTCTAAATTGATTTATCTTTCTGCAGGTACTAACATGTCTCCCCAAGTGTGTCTCACATCTAAAAAGTAGGTGAAATTACCAATTCTGCTGTTTCGTTTCTGTTTCCTTAGTGGTAAAATGTTGTAATGATTGAGACATGCTGCTCTTTCTTAAGCTATTGTCAGCTTTGGAAAAATTTCTGATAAGCAAAAGGAGGCTGCTGGGGAACTAGGTGTATCTTGCTTCTCATGGGAAGAGTTTGCTCTATCGGTTAGTACAAGTCATCAGCCTATTTAGCAAAATCCTATGTTAGTTATGTTAGTCATTAGGTGGGAATTTCCTTCTTGTAAATTTCATCTTTATTCTGCCTTTGTAGGGAGTTTTGGATGACAACCTTCCTCCGAAAAAGAAGACTGATACATGCACAATAATGTATACCAGTGGCACAACTGGAGAACCAAAAGGGGTCATTCTGAGTAACGGTGCTTTCATGGCAGAAGTGTTGTCCATGGATCAACTTCTCCTACAGACGGACAAAGCGGTAAAATATATCTACCTGTTTCCAGACAATGTGTTGAATTATCTCTTTCTTGGTTTGGTCATGTAATCAATTCCATTATCTCTAATCTGTGCATAATTTGTGTAGTTTTCTTTCTTTTGGTTTTTCAACCTCCTGCCCAGGAAAAGACTTTGAATCAATAACTGAAGCAATTCCCTCTGCAGGGTACAGAAGATGATGTATATTTTTCCTTCCTTCCACTAGCCCACATATTTGATCAAATTATTGAGACCTATTGTATTTATCGGGGTTCTTCGATTGGATTCTGGCAGGGGGTAAGATCAATATCCTGCTATTTAAAGAATAGCTTTGTGTGTCTGATGTACTTACAGTTGAAACTTCTAAAACTGCACTTCTATTGGACTTACAGGATATTAGATTCTTGATTGAAGATCTTCTTGTGTTAAAGCCAACTATATTTTGTGGAGTTCCAAGAGTTTATGATCGAATTTACACAGGTACCGAATCATTTATACGGACAGTGTTGATTAAGATTCAGGATACTGATTTTTGTTTTGGGGTTTGTGTTTTCAGGCATAATGGATAAAATTTCTGCTAGTGGTTCTCTGAGGAAGTCACTATTCCAAATTGCATACAACTAGTGAGTATCAGTTGATAAAGCAATAGAAAGATATTTGGTTTTCTTGAATTCCTATTTTTCAGATAACAAATTTAATTATTGACAGTAAATTGAGGAATCTGGAGAAAGGACTAAGCCAAGAGGAAGCATCTCCTCTGTTGGACAAGCTGGTATTTGATAAGGTTAGTGACTTTTGAAGTTGCCCTACTTTCTGAATTCATTTGTCTTAGCCTCTAATTATTGACTCTTCCTTTAGATTAAACAAGGATTTGGTGGACGTGTTCGTCTTATGTTGTCTGGAGCTGCGCCTTTACCTAAGCACATCGAGGAGTTCTTGAGGGTGACATGCTGCTGTTTGTTATCACAAGGCTATGGTATGTGTATTTTATCAAATCAGGAGTCACACATTTTCATTTTTTCCCTGTTCTATCAAATTCTCTCTCAATAAATGGAGCATCTTTTCATGCAATTTTATTTCAGGCCTCACGGAAAGCTGTGGTGGATGTTTCACTTCTATAGCCAATGTGTTCCCTATGATGGGATCAGTTGGCGTCCCTATGACAACAATTGAGGCGAGGCTTGAATCAGTGCCCGAGATGGGATATGATGCTCTTTCTACTGTTCCAAGGGGTGAAATATGTATACGAGGAAATACTTTATTCTCTGGATACCACAAACGCCAGGATCTTACGGAAGATGTGATTGTTGAGGGGTGGTTCCACACTGGTAAAATTTCTCAAGAACACAAAAAACTCATCACCCCTTCTCCAAATGACCTAATAATGTTTATCCCTTTTCACAATTCCTAGGTAATTTTTAAGTTCATTCAAAAGTAACTGAGAAACATTATAGGTGATGTTGGGGAGTGGCAGCCAAATGGAGCGATGAAAATCATTGACAGGAAAAAGAATATATTCAAGCTGTCACAAGGGGAATATGTTGCTGTGGAAAGCATTGAAAGCACTTATTCAAGATGTCCTCTTATTACTTCAGTAAGTCGTAAGAAACTTAACTATTGTTTAGTTTGTGAGGAATTTTGCTTGTCCCAGTCAACTTACTAACTGTAGCAATGGCTAAAATGGTAGATTTGGGTCTATGGGAACAGCTTTGAGTCATTTCTGGTGGCTGTGGCAGTGCCTGAGAAAAAGGCACTGGAGGATTGGGCAACAAACAATCAAGAGAAGGGAGATTTCCACTCTTTCTGCAGTAACTCCCATGCTAGAAAATACATACTAGACGAGCTCAACAGTACTGCCAAAACATATAATGTACTTTACACTAAGTCGCTTTTCCTCTCTGATTATTGTTTTGCTCAAATTTTTACTTAAATGTGCTAAATGTTTTTTCAGCTTCGCGGGTTTGAAATGTTAAGAGCCGTTCATCTGGAGCCCATTCCTTTTGATATGGATCGAGATCTTATTACACCAACGTTTAAACTTAAGAGGCCGCAGTTGCTCAAGTATTACAAGGTGTGTCTATGCCTTAAAATTTCTGTTGATCATTATCTTTCTTGGTTTAAGTTGTCGATGTAAAAAATTCATTCTATACGACATATGTTTGCAACATATGCAGGATTGCATTGATAAGTTGTACAGTGAAGCCAAAGGAACAAAAGCATAGAAACAGCACTGACCTGGGGAAGCTGCAAAATGTTTCTTCAGAAGGTCCAAAGTTTGTCTCCTCCTCACAAACTGTTTTTAAGGAATAAATGATGCATATTATATGCCTCTTGTTGTCCATGTTTATATATAGATAATCCTGCTGAATTGTTTGCTGTAAGACCAAAAATTCAGGCTTTATGATAAATCTGTCAACTTTATACTTAAATACTACGTATTTCTCTCTTTAGCTCTTTCTTAAATATGGATATGTACAAAAACAAATGATTGTATGAATATCCTCTCTTGAATCCCACTATGAGAGTAACATGTGAATGAGGGATAGAGCTTCACTCATCTTCACTCACGTAGGAATTCCTATGAGGTGGATTGAGATTGGAACCAAATTATAGCACCCTGACCAAGAGGTGTCCGCTCCCGTTCAAGATATTACTCATTCTATATTATAAACTTTCTAAATAATAGGAAATATATTTTTTATTTTTTAAAATTCAAGGTATTTAATTTATACAAGCAACATCTATTAGAGGTTCAATTTTGAAATCGAAATATTATGAATCATATTTAGCACTTTTATCACCTTCATTATCTTATGTGTCACTTGGATAAGTCTATCTTTGTCACTCGTCTTTATTTGGGGTAAAGAATGAAAAATAAATAAAACAACGTAAATTCAAATAATTTAGTGAGATATCTTAGCAATAATGATAGAACAACAATTTCTCAAATATTATATAGCAAACAAGTAGAAGTATTAAAATTTTCAAAAACCGTAAGAGGAAATTTCAATCAAAATTTTAAGTAATTCATCTCACCACCATCCCATACAAGTTATGAGATGTCACAAAACTCGCTATCTATTTACAAAGATTTAAATCTCAAATACAATCAAAGGAGTTGACATGACATTTGAACAATCATTTGATTTTTTGTCAAACATTTAACTTTCAAAGCACAAGTATCGAGCATATTAATTACTTTCACAATCTTGTTATTTTTAAAAACACGAAAATCCTTATTCCTCCAATTCCAAGTGATCGGCTCGAACAATCAATCTATCATTAGGCATGGCTAGTCGCATGCCTTACTAGCCCATAGACAACTACCTTTAGCTGGTTATGAGACAGGATTATATGTATAGCTTGTATGGGTATTGACTGAAAGATCAGTCATCATTAGTCCATTCCACCCAGTTGTCTTTTGAAGTCGATCCCAAGGCCCAACCCCAAGGGTATCAATTATATTCATGTATATCATGCATCATGTCCAATAGCATTTTAATTAACATTTTGATTGGTCATGACAAACAAGCAATCAAGCAATTTATATTGAGTTCATTTCAAGGTAATAGTCATGGCGCCAATAGAACATGTATTTCAAAATTCCTTTCTAGTTTTCCAAACACGATTGCCAATTTAAGGTAAAGTGATATAAATAAAGTTCAATAGAAATTACAATCAACATAAAGTGGTGATGTGTGGTAAATCTCTCAACACATAGATTGAAAAGGATCAAACAACAATGACATATTAACAAATATATGTATTCTTTCCCCAGCAAATAATTCTTATACTATCTAGTACAAATTCATTTGATAAATGCAGAAGGAGTTCCTTAGTTGTATGGTCACTTAGGTCCTGGCTTCCTTGTCAAATCGAGAACTGACATAAAATAATCTAATTTATTATCTTATCAATCCTCTAAATTTTAAGTATAAATATAGTTAATGTCTTTATCAAACTCCATTTATCACTTCACTTACTTTATAGTTACGTAACAAAGGTCCAGGTTCCTAAATTAATTGGGTTCTCCGAGTCTATCAGGTCCAAGTTGGATACCCATTTTCATTTTAACATTCATATAGCTTAATCTTTAGATTACGCTTAACTATATTTCATTCACAACGTACGATATTATTAGGTCTAAGAATATAACTTTAAATCAATCTTTCTCAATTTACTAGACTTAGGATTATAATCAATTTTATTCAAGACTTACAAAATTAATCATAATCTCTAATGAAGTTACATTTCAATAATTTTAATTTAATAAATATTGAATTAGAATTTGTAATATCAATTGAAATAACACTCGATATAAAATTTACCCAATTAAATCGAATCAAGATCCAATGTCAAGTCGAAAATAGCCTAGACAAGTCCGAAATTTTATTTTGTGCAAACTCTCCACAAAGCCATCCCACACGCTGTCGCTCGAGGTGGAGGCCACCACCACCACCAAATGTGCCTTATTGAGGCCAGCAAAAAACCCCCCCAAAACAATTTCTTGATTGGTCGCCGTTTGGCCAGCCACCTTTAGTTAAGCCCAAAAGTTTGTACCACCTTTCAATTCGACCCCAGGACTTTTATTTTAGTCCTTTAAAATTTTGGTTTTTCACATTAGCCTTTAACATTTCTATTTCTAGGCAATTAGATCCAAGTTTAATTATTCTGAAGTACTTAGACTTTTAATTCACTCACATTGGCCTATTCAATTTTATAATTTCAGACAATTAAGTTCTTCTCTCGTTTACAATTCAATCCCTTGATCGTCAATGTTTAATTTTAGACTTTAGTTAAATCTAATCCAAAATTAATCTAGCCAAATTTTATTGATTTCATATTTTATTTTATTCTAGGATCTCAAAATTTGGGGTGTTACATAAACTCTATCACGAATGGAAAGTTCAGGTAGGGAGTTAGTTAACTAAATTAGGGGTACAAACGAGTCGAGCAGGACCACGAGACTCATGAGCCGAGCTTGAGCTAGCTCGAATAGCTTGAATTGTTTTGAGCTCGAGCTCGAACCGTTGGTATCTAGGCTCAAGGCTCATGAGTCGGCTCTCAAGCTAATATGTAATTAAATATTATTTTTTATTTTATTAATAAATACATATTATATTACTAATTCGAGCTCGAGCTCGAGCTTAGCCTATAATTATTTACAACTTATTTGTCAATTTAAGCTTAATTGAAATCAAACTCGAGGCTTAAAATTTTAGGTTCGTCAAGTTTTACTTCAAAATTTTTATCCAAACTCGACTTAGCTTGAGTCAATTATGCTCTTAAATTAGATAGATTCAAGCACATTATGAGTTTTACACCTATATCGTTTCAAACTTTGCGCTCACCCATATAAAAATATATAATATTGTTATCAATATATTATATACACAAAATAATGTTCTTTATACTTGTGGAATTAACAAATAAAGTTTCAGTGTCTGATTTGAAATTGGACTAGATGTATTTGATATATATTTTTATAAGTTTAGATAACTAATTTACTACTAAATTTGATGGTCAGAACACAATAATATATTTTGATATTTTCTTTTTTTTTTCCATTTAACCCATCAATCGGATGGGGTTTTCTTGGGGCATGCCGCCAAATTCGTTCCAAACATGCCCCTCAAAACCTATCTTGTTACCACCCCTACCCTCAAGAGACACCACACCTGCTATACATGACAAAGGTAAGAGAATACACTTTGAATCCTTTATTTTATTTCGTATTTCATTTTTTATTCTAATATGATATATATATATATCAAGTGGATGTAAATCTCAAATAATTTTTTTATAAGAAAATATTTAATATACGTGTCATATATTCTTACAATGGAATAGGAGATGAAACATATATTGGAATAAAAGATTTAATCCGAATAGAATATCACAAGCACAACATACAGATCGGGTAATAACATAACTTTTCTAAACGAACGCACAAATTTTGATATATGTCCATCAATCTATTTCTTTCTACAGACAGCTCAACAAATAATGCCATACAAACAATAATTAAACCAGCAAAAACTAACTTTGTCATGCAAAACAATTGGACTAGCAACAGTTCGTTCACAATCCTTCACAATATTGAAAACTGAAACATCTGCGTAAGCTCCATTCAAGGTTCTAAAGAAAGTGAATTACGAGTGCCCAAACTGGGTATAAGAAGAGAAGAAGTATCCCAATGGAGTTTGAAATGCCATTGCTCTTTGTAAATGAATTCCTGAACCCACCAGACGCCCGGATGTGTTCTTGCAGCAAGTAACATCCGATGGCCAGACAGATAAAGACTCCCACCAAATTGCCCCTTAAGGTGTTGGCAAAGAAGCCAGGAGCCACCACAACGAGCAAGATCAAAGCCCCAGGCAATTCCAACCAATCTACACAGACAATTATCCATTTTATAATCATGGTCAAGCCGAACATATCACATAGTCACATGTTGAGTAAAAATATCAACGCACCTGGAAAATGGCGGGGGAAGAAAAGGCGTAATACGACAGCGATCAAGGCAATCCACTTTCCAACTTCTCCCCTGTATTGTTATGCACATGGAAATAAAAAGACAAGCAAATTGGTTAAAGTAACAAGAAACGTGTGATTGAGTCAAAAGAACAAGGGTACTTGTTTACCTCAGGAGATTGAATAACCACGATGGAAGACTGAAGAAAATGTATGGGATTAAGAGGGATGTAAGTATGTTGGTTTTCCAATTTGTACGGTCCAAGATCAGTAAGTAACTGCAGATGGAAAACAGATGTATTTGTTCATTATATAAGCCTATAAGGAATGAATATGGCTACATATATATGTGCACATGATAATAGAACTCATATGGGGCGAAAGACCTGATGACCGTTTTGCCTTTTCAATTCTAAACAATACAAACAAGCAACAAAAAATGTAGGATCAAACAGCAAATTAACAGAGTTAACCAGCAGGCAAATAGAATAGGATACAGACTTCAGACATTGGTGCTTAATTGCAAGGTGCCCTCATTTGTACATTTAAAACAACTAATTACACTAAATCCTGTCTGAAGCATACATAGCATCATATTTCACATTTCATACACATAATCCAGTTTCACGTTGAAAAGTATATATGAATAATGCACCAGAATACAACCACAACCAAATCACTGGAAAGCACTCCTAGTTTTATAGCATAACATCATTCCAGAGTTGGATTTCATTTGTTTTGGGGGGGAGGGGGCGTGTGGGGGGGAGGGGTAGCCAATTGTCTAAGATATTCATTAAAATTTATTCATCTATTGCAATGAATCAAAAGTACCATTCCAGTTATCAGATAAGGTGGACTGCCTATTCATACCTAAGATAATGAAAACATGAATATACTAATGTAATAGTTACCTTAGGTAAGATGAACATATATCTACTGGTGAAAGAGACAATAAACCAACAAACTCATTATGTCTAACTATTTACTAAAGAATCTATTCCAATTTCCTCATAATTGATCCAAAAAACAATTCAAACCCACATGCCTAATCATGAAAAATAAATATATATACATATTATATAAGTATCACAAAATTAATTAAAAAAGGGAAAGAATGGTAAAATTTGTGAAGTAAATCAAGAAAACACACTATTACATTGCAGCAAAACAAGCAACCCATTTGAGAAATGAAGTCCCGAATCCAAGGCCACCCAGCTTGATAGCATGATTGGCTAGTTTTTTAACCGCAAGCTCAACTTCCTTCAAATCTGAACTGATCACTTCGTTGGCTGCTGAATCATCAGTCTTCATTGCCAAATAACTTTTCTTTCCACCCATCATTTTATCCATCTCTTCTCACAGGAAACTCTGCACAGAAGATGGGGATCGTGTATTTTGAGGAAAAAAGAACTCAAAAAACTGAAGATTTGAGAGAGTATTATTTTTCTTTTTTAAGGGAAATAAAAATGGAAGATTTCTTTAAGGATAAGCAATGAAGTTTGGAAGCCAGCGCCTGCCCACCGCCCGGCAAGTCAAAGTGGAGCGTATTAAGTATTAACTGTTGGATTTCGTTGGCTGGGCTAGCGTTTGAAGATTAAATTCGGGTTGCCACATGGACTTCAATAATTCGGGCACGTCCATCATTAATTTTCAACAACTGTTGCCAGTTGTCCATATCGATATCGCTATTATTTTCATTGTGCAGACAATACTTAGAATTTTCCCCCAAGCATTCATTAGAGTTTAGACAACTAGACAAAGGCAGATACCCATCGTTCTTTTTTTTTTTTTTTTTTTTTTTTTTCTTTAATTGGGTGATTGATGTTGCTATATGATGCCCTTTGACTCAGTTTATTTAAAATATTTTATAAATTTATATGTCTTACAAGATATTTTTTAAATTTATAAAATATTAAATTTTATTTTTAAAATGAATTATTGAAATATTTAAATAAAATAAAATTTTGAAATTTATAAAGTATTAATAACGATAATTTTATAATAAAAATGATTAAAAATAAAGGTATTCGTTAAGATCTTAAAAATAAATTAATCTATTTTTATTTTTTTTAAAAGAGTTTACAAACTTTTAACATCTTATTTGAGAATCTTATAAGATTTTTTGTAAAAAAAAATTTACCAAACACTTTTTATCAACTTATAAATTCTGAAATATCTTATAAAATATTTTTTGGAACTTATAAGCTCACCCAAACACCTTCTAACTATATTTATAGGGTTATATTGGTTGGGGTGATAACGTGAAATAAGGTTTTTTTTTTTAATATGATTTTATTGTATATTTGATTGGAGTGATAATAAACATTCAAACTCGCATGAAAAACAAAAGTTCGTATTTAAATATGCAATTCTCATGATAAATTAATCTGTCACCACCCATGTGTTTATTTATCACGTCAGTCAAACTATCACACAATGAAAAAAAACTCACACAAATTATCACAAGATAGATAATTATGAGATAATTTAAAAATCCAACCAAACTAGCCCATGGAATTAGTTTGGTAGGATTTTTAAGTTATCTCATTATTATTTATCTTGTAATATGATTTGATATTATTATTTTATCATTGTTATATGATTTGATTGACATGATAAATAAATCCATAGGAGTTGACATGTTAATTTATTATGCAAATTATATATATAAATATTGACTTTTGATATTCATACAAGCCTGAATATTTATTGTCTCTCCAACCAAAACAAATGATAAAGTGGAATAATAACATTATATCCTACCTTATCATTCCAACCAAATTAGCCCACAATTTTATACATATTTTTATTTAACAACTATTGATGATTTGAATTTTACTGCACGACATAATTATTTTAATGAAAATATTTTATTTCACGACAAACTTTACGATTATAAAAATTTCTGAAATTTTTTATTTGATGAAAAGCTTTACCAGCACGATGCAATTTAAAATTTTAATGTAATCGATGAAACCAATCTAAGATAAATCATGCGCTTATTGGACTTGATGCCGTCCCTTGTCTATGCTCTTCTCTAAGTTCGATGATAATGACTAATGAGAATGAGAATGAGGGATATTAAATGTTTATTTACAATTGTCCATCACTATCATTCCCATATAAATTCAAATGGATAATAAATTAATTACGCAATTGATAAAAAAGATATTAATTGCACTTAATTTTGATCCAATAAAATTATGAATTATTTGAATAGAGTAATATACTTATTTGATATTGAAGATTCTCAGTTAAATTATAAACTCTACATTCTTGCATTCCTTTTTTATTCGAAAGATTAAGAGAGACTATTTTCTTAAATTCCATTATTACTCTAATTTGTCCATTTCTAAAAATTAGCTGCATCCACTGTTTAAAAAATCGGGCCGGACCAGCTAGTAGGACTGGCCGGTGAACCAGTTCAGTTTTCTCAAAAAATTAGAAAAAAAAAAAAGTATCATATTTTGTAAAAAGTGTTCAAACTGGCCAGTCAGACCATTGAATCAGACTGTTTTTTTTATTTAATTTTTGATAAAATTATTGTTTTTTTTATTTTGGTCTAAATATAAAGTTTGAAGATTAAGATACACTTCACAAGCTATCTAAAAGTAAAAAATAAGTCTTCATTTAGAGTTTAAATTTAGAAGTAATTTACAAACTTTCAATTTTAAATTCTAGACTTGATATATTTAAATTATTGCGGTCATTTATAATATGAATTATGAAATTTGGATTATAATATTGGACAACATCTTTTAAGCTCTTTATGTCTATATTTTGGTATTTTATTAATTTTTAAATAATATATAATATAAATATATATATATTTCATAACTATGACATTACGATTCAATTGCAGTTCAATTACGGTCCGACCGATGATTGAACCAGTGAATCGTGAACCGGTAAGTTTTTCAGTTCAATGAACAATCTGATTTTTCAAACACTGGCTGCATCAAAATAAGGGGTAAATTCATCTTCATGTTTTTTAGTTGATTTGGTCATATTACAATCTCACCTCCCCACCTAGAGGATGATAATTGGCACTAATCACGTGAATAGTACAGGTTTGGAGTCAATCTTAGTTCGATCCTATATTATAATATCTTCTATCAAACAAATTATTAATATGAATTAAAAGGGCTAATCACATTAATCTTCCATATCAAATGCGCATGTAAGAAGATTGCTTCATTGGGCCGGCCCAAGATTATTTTCATGATGGGTTCCAATATTTTTAGTCCATGTTTGTAATGTCGGCTAATTGGGCCTCCTTTTCAATATTATGGTTTCATTTGGGCCAGAGTCGAATAATTAATCTTGTCCAAAGATTAGGCATTTAGGCTCATGACTTGATCCAAGTGAATTTACAGGCTTGTCCTTTTAGGAAATATTTATAATTAGAACAACTAAAAAAATATAAAAAAAACAAAATATTTATTATAGTAAATGAGTAGGTACCTTGCACTCCCTAAATTCTATTTATCATAGTGACGGCATTAATTTATTTAGGACCCGTGTACTTTGAGAGATAAAGCATGATGACAACCCACATCCTGCCTCATTCCATGTTTATTTTGACTGATTAGAGCTCTGGATAAATCTATCGGCGTACACATAAAAGGTGGGATGTCACATCCCACCTTTTAGGTGTGATAGTTTTATCACACATTTGGCGCCACAACTTCAAATAATTTTTGGTTGCGGCACCAATTAAAAATTTTAAAAATAATTAAAAAATTAATATTAAAAATATATTTATATTAAAATAATTAAAAGAAAGACCAATATATATAATTTGTGCATAATTTAGTCTTTTATAATTTAAAATAATTTATTTAAGTTTTATAATTTATATTTATGTAAATATTCTCAATACAATAATTTAATTTATCATTCATATTATTTCACAAAATAAACATTCAAGTGAAAATATAAAATTATTTTAATTCCACTTTCATCACTTATTTCATCATATCACTCAACATCTCATATCTAAAAGTACACTTATTTCATCCAATCGCCCAACATTTCATATCTAAAGTACACGGGCCATTATTTGATTCTTTATTACTCTCCCATCTGAACTGTCACGCATTAAAATTTTCCCTTAATAGAGAGTTGTAGGGGTGGAAGCATGATTTCATCGCCACCATTAATATCATTTATTTGCAGTATTTTATTATTTAAATTTAATTTCTTTCATTTGAATTTTTATCAGATTTTATAAGTTACGTAAGATTTTGTTAATTTCATTTTTGAAAAATTTCTTTTAGTCGAAGCAATAATTAATGGAATGATTAACAATATATTATAGGCAATAAATGCGTTTGGAAAAGAGTATTGGCTAAGAGAAATGATCTTACATCTCTGAACAGTACCCTAATGTTATTCAAAAATGTTAAGGCTATGTTTGGTTACATTTTTCTAACCAAAACGTTGAATTAAAATTTTCAAAATACTTTCTTTCATATTTTGTTATCCCCAAAACTTTCCCATTTTTAAATATATATATATATATATACATATTATATATATCATACATATTTTATTATTATTTTAATAATAAAAAATCACTTAATTTCATTTTTATTTTAAAAACCCAACAAAGAAGCATTATTTGATTGCTATAGCCCAAAACATAAACAAGTGTATATCACATTCCCCAACACAAATTTTGCATTTTCTAAATCCACTCTCAAAACTCATTCTTCCAAAATATGTAATCCAAAACATATAATTTATATCCAAACATTATCTAAGATATTTTCCTTTGTTAGAAAAATAAGAGAAAAGTAAAACTGATAACAAGCTTAAAATAAAAGTAAAATTTTGATTTATAATAAATGAGAATAGAAGTCAACGTCATTAAGTAACTAATATTTGAACGATATCTAATAATTAACATTAAAAAAGAAGAAAGTTAATATTTATTTAGTAATTATTAACACTAAAAAAGAAGAAAGTTAATATTTAGTTATTAGTATTGAAAAAGAACAAGAAAGTACTTAAGATTTTAGTAAGACAAAATAGAAATTTAAAAGGATAAAAAAAAATTATGAGAATCAAAAGTAATAAAATATATGTAATTTTAATTTCAAGGCATTCTTTGTGAAGCTCGTTAAATTCAATATCACATTTGGAAGGAAAAAATCAAATGATTAGATTAAAGATTGAATCTACAATTGATAAATTTAAATTTCATTTTTTTTGTATAGTTTTTTCTTATTTTGTAATTTTATTTATTGCAGATAAAGAAATTTGCAATTACAAATTTTGACACGTCTAGTGGAATGATCTCTGCCTCTCATATGTTTTTTTCATCAAGACGGAAGTATCATGGCCACCAACAAAACTGCAACATTAAAAATTATTACCCCAAATTCCTCAAGTACTGGAGCAAAAAACATTGGCATCATCACAAGAAGTATGTCCAATAAGTTGCAATCATTTTCGGAGGTGGCTCCTTGGCTTGCTGTGGAAAAGGTGTTGCCGCATTGTATTGATATAAGTAAAGATGATGGAGACTCAAAAGAAAAATCTGAATAATCCATTCCCCACTCAACATCAAATTCTTCAAGCATGGCAATGGTGATGGTGACAAGTGCTACAATTTTGGAAGAACAAATTGCAAATTTGACGAGAGCCATTGAAGGACTCACGAAACATGTCCAAGAATGAGACTTTTAAATCTCCAAATTAATGAACAAAGAGGACAATCTTGATGCTAGATACATGATGAAGAAACAAATTAAGGCCTAGGATGAAGGCAAAACATTCACAAGGAAACAATCAGCCAAAAATGAAGAGATTGCAACAAAAGAAGTACAAGTTTCCACTGAACTAATTCCCATCAATCCACTAAAGGAGTTTATTATGAGG
>JACGDI010004074.1:60456-71174 GCA_014898725.1 Jacaranda copaia
AAATTCTCAAGTTCCCAAATATTTGAATTCAAATTTTCAAGTTTTTAAGTCTTCAAATCAATGGATCAAGCTCTAAATCTCTAAATCCATGACTCAAGTCTCCAAATCTTTAGGTCAAAGGCTCAAGTTTCTAAGTCTAAGACTCAAATTTTTAAGTCTCTAAATCAAATACTCAAATCTTCCGGCCTTCAAGTCCAAAACTCAAATCTTCAAATTCCAAATGCTCCTAGATATGAGCATAAACTATTTGAAATTTTTAAATTAAAATTTTTTCATGTGCTCCTTGATAAGAGCTTAAACTATTAATAATGCTCTTAGAAAC
The DNA here is from genome assembly GCA_014898725.1 of Jacaranda copaia. NCBI lineage: Eukaryota > Viridiplantae > Streptophyta > Magnoliopsida > Lamiales > Bignoniaceae > Jacaranda > Jacaranda copaia. The sequence continues at coordinate 60,779 of JACGDI010004074.1, forward strand.
GAGCATAAACTATCTAAATATTCAAAGTCTTCTCGTGTGCTCCTTGATATAAGCTTAAACTTTCATTAAGGTTCTAGGTACGAGCATAAATTATTTAAATATTCAAATTCTCCTAATGTACTTCTTGATAAGAGTGTAAACTATCTATTAAATCAAACTCAAATAAATTTCTTGACATGAGTATAAATTGTCAATCAAATTCAAGTGAACTTCTTAACAATAGCATTAAATATCTATTCAAATTAAATATGCTTCTTGACACACAAGCCTAAATTGTATGTTATTCACGGCCCGCATAAATATAAACTATGTACGGTTCCTTCAAAAGGATATTTACTTTGAGTTATGTTATGACTTGATCCTTTTATTGAACACCAGAGCTTAAGGAATGCTTGGAGGATTTCTTATTGCTAACATTTTTTAAAAAATGGAGAGAAAAAGGAAAAAATTCCCAAATACTTCAAGTCTTATCTTTTTCGTGGATGATTGACATATCTTTCGCCAAGTCTTGAAGTGTAGGCATTTGTAGACATATTAATTTTGTCCAATTAAAAAGTAACACATAAAAAATAATATGTTAGTTATTAATTCAAAATTTTTTATTTATCTTGGAATTTATTAAATTTAATTCTAAAAAGATAAATAGTTAATTTTAATTAATACTCTAGTATTTATTTTATACTCAAATCAAATATTAATAAATGTCAAAGATGAAGTGTCATGTCTATGGACCAATTAAATTGAAGACATTTGATATTATCTTATCAAAGAGATAACTATTAAAGAAGTTCAAGTCAATCTAGAAGTTTCGCATCAATCATCTATATAAAAGAGTAACCAAAGTTCATTCAATACACAACAAAAATTCCAACAAGGGAGAGAAAATTTGAAGAAATTCAACAATTCTCTCAATTAAATTTAAGGAGATCCACGACGTTCAAGGAATTCTTAGTGTAACTCATATATTTTGGCATTTGATTCAAGATTAAGGTGCAAAGCTCTCAAATTTGTGTTTGTCTTTTTTTTTTTGTCAAATCAAATTTGAGGAGATACACAGAATTTAAAACGTTCTTCGCAAAGCTCATATATTGAAGTCCTTGGCCTGGCATTATTTTTCTTCAAATCAAATTTAAGGAGATTCACTGTATTTAAGGTATTCTTTGCAGAGCTTATCAAATTTCAAAATCATATTTGAAAGGAAAAAATCAAAAAATTAGATTAGAAATTGAATTCACAATTGATAAATTTGAATTTCATTCTCACTTATATAATTTTTCTTATCTTGTAATTTTAATTATTGTAGATAAAGAAATTTACGCTTACAAATTTTGACAAAAACAGTGGGACTATTTCAAATTCAACGTGCCTAACATTTTTTTCTAAGCCTAAAATTTATATATATAAATGAATATATGTATGAAGCTTGTAAATTAAAGTCTTATATATTTGGGGCCTAATTGTAAAAAAAAACTCTTATATATATTTTTTAAAAAGTTAAAATATAAAAGAAAAAATATATGCCAGAGCCCGAACATAACACGTTTTTTATTGATTAAAGGTTAAGTCAAACCTAAAGAAAATGGGTCGCCAAACGTGCGGTAATAGAAATCTTGCCAATTAATGAATTACTTTTCTTATTTTTAAAGCGAAAGAAAAAACACAAAACTCATCAACAATCAATGAATTAATAACTATTGATCGTAATTTCAATTTACACGTTTTTCTCACCGAAACACACAAAACAAAAAAATAGTGGCCGTACAACAGTACAAAAGATTATTACTAATTAATTCTAGGAAAAATTGCAAAATTATGACAATAGTTATGATCATTTTGTATTTTATGATTGAAATTTAGAATGATATTAAAATAAAATTAAAATTTATTAAAAAAAACGACAATAATCATAAAAAAAACTCAATTTACGATGATAATTACTTGTATTGTACTTGCCTGACGCATATGAAACAACGACGTATGCACCACGCAAATAACCACAGGTGTTAAATATGCTTTTCGATGATTATTATTCTTTTTTTTATTTTTTTATAAATTTTAATTTTATTTTAATACTACTCTAAACTTTGATCCTATATTATAAATGGACTATTTTTACTATCATAATTTTATAATTTACCCTTAATTCTATAAAAACCTCCCATTTCTAGGAAATCTTTTCTATCCAAAAATTACACTTCTATCAAATCCTACACCATGTCTTCACCAATGTTAGAGCTTCCAGCCCGAGAAATCCCCGGCGACTGCGGGCTCCCATTTTTTGGGCCCATAAAAGACCGCCTGAACTACTACTATACCCAGGGCGAAGTCGAGTTTTTCAAAGCCCGAATGGCGAAATACCAATCCACAGTCTTCCGTTGCAACATGCCGCCGGGCCCGTTTCTGGCCCGAAACTCTCGTGTCGTCTGTCTTCTTGACGCCGTCAGCTTTCAGACCCTTCTCGACAACTCCAAGGTCGAAAAGAAAGACGTGCTCGACGGCACGTTCATGCCTTCCACCGCGTTCACCGGCGGCTATCGGGCCTGCGCTTATTTGGATCCTTCTGAAGACAAGCATACAACTCTCAAACGCTTTTTCCTTTCTTTACTCTCGAAAAAACACGACATATGTATACCGTTATTTCTACAGATTGTTTCCGAGCTGTTTTCGGGCCTTGAAGATGAGCTCTCTGCCAAAGGCAGCTGCTATTTCAACGACTTAACTGATAAAGCGTCATTTGAGTTCATTTTTCGTTTGTTAAGCGACAAGAAAACGTCAGAAACTAATTTAGGGCCCAAAGGCCCGAAAATGGTGGATTTATGGCTTTTTTGCCAGCTCGCTCCACTGATGACATTGGGCTTAAAGTTTCTTCCCAATTTTTTGGAAGACTTACTTCTACACACATTCCCACTCCCTTTTTTTCTTGTGAAATCTAATTACAATAAACTTTATAATGCTTTTTACAAGTCTGCAGGTTCCCTTTTGGACGAAGCTGAAAAAGTAGGGTTAAAAAGAGACGAAGCCTGCCATAATCTTGTCTTTCTAGCTGGATTCAATGCATATGGTGGGATGAAAGCTCTTTTTCCATCTCTGATCAAGTGGGTCGCCGTTGCAGGGGAAGGTTTGCACCGCCGGCTAGCAGATGAAATCAGAACCATAGTCAAAAAATCTGGGGTCACTCTTGCAGCACTGAATCAAATGAGCCTGACGAAATCAGTTGTTTACGAAGTTCTGAGGATTGAACCCCCAGTGCCTTATCAGTACGCTAAAGCAAAGGAGGATTTCAAGATTCAAAACCATGAACATTCTTTCTTGATCAAGAAAGGGGAAATGCTGTTTGGGTATCAGCCCATTGCCACAAAGGATCCTAAGGTTTTCAAGAATCCTGAGGAATTTGTGCCGGATAGATTTGTCGGGAAGGGAGAAGAGTTGATCAAGTATGTGTATTGGTCCAATGGGAGAGAAACTGAGGATCCCAAGACTGAGAATAAGCAATGCCCGGGGAAGGAGATGGTTGTGCTTTTGTGCAGGTTAATGTTGGTGGAGTTTTTTCGTAAGTATGATACGTTTAAGGTTGAAATTGGCAAGATTTTGTTGGGTTCGGCGGTTACGTTCAAGTCTGTAACAAAAGCTCCTGATGGAACCTAAATTGACAAAATCTTGTTTGGGTCGAGCATGATGCAAATAAAATATCAACTATGCTCTTTTGTGATTGTTGTAATCATAACATTTACTGTTATTGATGGGATAATTAGATTAGATACGTTGTATTGGTTTTAAGGGAATTTTGAATGTATTTTATCTATGATGTGTTTTGAATATTTCTTACTTGTTTCAACAAAAATTATCCACATGCTTTATATGCATATCTTAAAATATTTGAAATTTTTTGTGACACTCTAGGATGTTAGTTTGAATTCCATGTTTCAATTTTGATTTTAGCTTCTATTTTATTTTATCAATAAATATCAATTATAGTAAATATTTTTTATAGGAATAATTGAATATAAATAAGATATACTTGACGTGTTTGCATGAAGTAGAATAAAATATGAATTATGATTGAAATAGAGAATTTAGAGTAAAAGAATTAAAATACTTTGAATAAAATATGAATTGGTGAAATTTATATGGAAGAAGTCATAATTATTTAATCTACGAAAGGGAAAAATATTTTTTTCATCTTATAAAATTTTTTGATTTTCAATTTTATCTTATATGTTATGTAATTTCAAATTTAGTTTTATAAGTTAAAAAAATTGCACATTTAGTCCAAAAGTCATTGCAATTAAAAAATTTAGTTAGAAATGCTGATGTAGCATGCTAGAAAGTGCTGAAATTGGTATTTCATTGAGTTGGCACATATATAATTTTTTTTGGCTATGTTGGAAAAAAACTAATTGATATATCTAATTGATATGGGGTGATCCAACAAACCCATGCCCAAGATGGCCCAAGCGGCTAGCTACATGCCCAATTCACCACAGCCTAAGCTGGTGGTTGACCAACATTTGACCTTGGGTCCCTCAAGCTATAAAGGGTGAATATTGACAACCACCAAGACTTGACTAACCTTGTTGAGCACTACTAGCCAAGACTTGCCTTGGTCAACTGCTATTGACGCTCCAAGGCTTGAGTTTTAACGCTCAATGGTAAAACCTTAGCGAGATGCCGACCAGACGTGGTATTTTTTATCAGCTTAGCCCCTTAACCATGGTGGTTGAGGAAAGATGATAGCCTCTTTGTTGTATTAAATGATTCGTTAGGGGCCATGCCTCTGCATTAATGGCGCATGCCTCTGCCCATACCACCTTTTACAGCCGCATGTGACCCGACACACCCCCAATGTACCTCCTTATTCTAGAAAGTAGGAAGCAGCGCCATCTTGAATAGTATAGTAACAGGAGAAGACTTAAAGGTCCCTATATGATGACAAATGGCCTACTCTAAGTGATGGGGGCATTATAGACATATCAACCCTCTTGGGAATATTATAAATAGCTTACAACTAGCTCCTTGGAAGGTATGCACATTTCATCCAAAGCCCTTACTCTATAGTTCTATCTTCTAGTCGATTTACTGACTTGACTATTGAAGTGACATAGTCGAGGGCTCCTCAGCTACCCTGTCGTTTGCTGATTGCTTGAAGGACTCAACCCTAATATCATCGCAAATATTCCATTTGACCTGTCTTGTGGTCGATTCCTTTGGATTCCAACCCAATACACCTCTTAAATAGTTTTTACCCTCATCACTAATTAATTGGCTTATTTTATCATTTTTATTACTTAGGTGGCAACATGAATTTTGAAGTATTTATATATCATATAAATATATACATATATTTAAATAAATATCTAAGTTATAATAGTTGTAATATATTTATATTAAATTAATTTTATCATCATTATTATCAATATAATTAATCATAAGAATAATAAAAATCAATGATATTATTATTATTATTACGATAATATATTTATCTAGTATTATTAATGATAATATCACTAGCAAAATTCCAAATAAGCAAAAAAAATTTCCAACTAAACAAAAAAATTGTCATGTCAATTGAAAATTTATCACATAAGTAAAAATCCCCAAATTCAACAAATTTCTGCATGCCATGTTAGTATTTCCAGCCAAATTTTTAAATTTTGATGACTTTCGAACTAAATGTATAATTTTTTTTAATTTATAGAATTAATTTAAAATTACGTAACGTATAGAATAACAGTGAAAGTCGAGAAATTTTATACAACAAACAAAACTAATTTTTCCCATCTATGACGTACACATCATTGTTGCACATGTATTCACACCCTTATCATAAAAAAAAATCTTATCCCAATATCAAATTGAAAGAGCCACATTTTCAACACAAATATAAATACAGCCGGAGATGGGACACCATACCTCTATTCATGCACTAATATATAGACACAAATACAATTTCTTGTCTTTCTCATTTTCGTAAGTTCAAATTTCATAAGAATAATTGGAAATCAGTCTTATTCCTCTATGAGAAAAAAAGAAGAGAGAGAGAGGGGCAAAAAAAAAAATTAAAAAACAATTGCAAATCTTCACATTTCTTATTTGAACACAAAATCGTTGAATTATTGGGCTTCATACAATGATAGTATGATATTATATTTCTTCAAAATTTGTCCTTTTGACCTTTTCCCAAAAGTAACGAAAACAATACAATTCATCTTTGTCCTCTTCACCGTTTGCCACAAATGTCACACTCTCTGCTTTTTCTTTTTTAATTTTGTCCCAAAAACACATTGTCCATGAGGGCATTCTCTGTAGCTCTCCAGACAAGTCAGCTCAAGTTGTGGGCGGCAACATGTGCACACGTTTAGGCGTGAGATCATGAATTTAAAGCTTAATAAATTCTTAATATATGTGTTATAAATTAAAGAAAATATAAAGACAATTAAATCAAGTTCATTAAGTAACTTCTATTTTATTTATTTGAAAAAAAACATTATTGGGATTTAGTCAAAGAAAACCTTAAGGAGTTTGCAAATTAACCAAATACCTTTTTTAACTTCAACAAGATTGAAGTAAAAAGACAAAAATAAGTAAATATTTAAAAGAAAAATATTTTTCTTTATCTTTCAAGAGGTAAAAGTGAGAAAAAAAAAATCACTATAAAAATTGTCAGGATCAATCTTATAAAGCCTTAGGGCATATGAGACTTGCAAAACAATCAAAATATCTCTCTGTTTTTTAATTTTTTCAAATTCAAGTTTAAGACAAAAAAAAAAGGTAAGTGAATATTAAAAAAAATGAAGTTTTCATTGTCTTTCAACAGCTACAACTAAAAAAACTTTTTTTATTATCAATATTGTTAAGAACAGTCTCGAAATAAAATAAAAAATGAAAGGCATTTACTTAATTACTTATATGGAGAAAATATCTCTAAAGTTTTGACATTAATTTATGTATTTTTCAATTTTTATAAAAATATACATTCGAATTGTAAATTATGAAATTTATATTTATATTTTTACATTATAAAATTTTGCCGCCCACGTTCTCATTTTTGAATCTGTCCCTTCTCGCATTAATTTAACAAAGTCAAATAAGTATTTATGGCTAGTATAGGTATGAATGAGTTATTTAAGATATTGCTAAATAATTGCCAGTGCCTATTTTTTTAACCATCATAATGACTAAATAAGAATAATAATAAAAGAATAGTAAATTGGCCAACCACTTCTCCAGTCTGATTTTGGTTAAGCCATGAATGTGGCCAAAACGTGATAGACTATGTTCTTTTACATTTTTTCAAAAAAATTTTAAATGGAGGCATATTTTCTAATTTTTTTCAAAAAATTCAAATTTTTTATTCAAAAAATTCCTTTCAATTCATCCAAAAAGCCATATATCCTAAAAATCACAACTACCTCCTCATTTTCTCACTTTATCTTTCACATTACTCATTCATTTATCACTTTTTTACTTCACTCATTCATACACACACACACATAACATATATAAAAATATTAAAATTTTACTAGTTAAAAAAATCTAGAACTTATGTTTACAAATTTAATTAAATCAATAGTCGAAAAAATGAATTAAATTCAATTAAATATTATTTATGTTATTACTAAATAATTTATTTATTGAATAACATGTTACATTAATTAAATTTACTTATTAATTGAATAATATATTAGTTATATTTAATATTTAATGTACTAATTAAATTTTATATTTATTCATTTAATAAATAAATTAAGATCTTTTAATTTGATATAATAAATTAATTAATCTTCTTAAAAAAATGCTTCATTAAATATTAATCTTCACATTTATTTAAAATTATAATAAAAATTTGATTATAGGCGATACTTATGTAATAATCTATTAAGTTTAATAAATTAATATTGATATGCTTAAAGTAATTGTTGAGAGAATTAATTAAATTTAAGTAAAATTATTTGATTATCACTAAGTAATTTATTTACTAAATAATATATATTAATTAAATAATGAGTTAAAGTAATTAAATAACTTATTAAATTAATTAAACTAGTTTATTTAAATAACTTGTTATTGATATATTACTTATGTTTCATATTTTATATATAATTAAATATTATGTTTATTTATGTAATAAGTAATTTAAGATGATGTAATTTCATATAACATAATATTTTTATTTTTTTAATTTGATGAATCATTATTAAGTCTTATATATATAAATTATTAAAAAAATATTTATTTAAATAAATAACTATGTTTTATTTATACATAAATCGTAAGTAATAAATAGTTAAATAATTATATTTTAATTAATAAATAGTAATTAGTTTATAATTAATGTATAGTAATTAATTTTTTTTTAAATCCAATATTAACAATTATGATATAATTTTGATATAAGCTTATTTTTTATAATTAAGATACAATTGTGATTTCATGAATAATTAATATTTATCAATAAATATTTTATTTCAAATAATACATCATTTACTAATGTTAAATTTTTAACAATATAAATTTCAAAATAAATAATTAATTAAATTAATTACACTTATATTTCAATTATTACAAATATATATATATATATATATGCGTGAACGCACACACCCACACATCATCATCCAACTTTAAAAATACATACATATAATACATAAAAAAATCACTTTCATTCTACGAATCCAACAAAAAAATAATTAATTTAATATTTATAGTAAAATTTGTTTCTTCCCAAAATATAAATACCAAACAACTCATTTTCAAATTATTTTTTATATTTTTCTAAAACAAAAGGAAAGACATGATACATTTTTTTAAATTTTTTTCCAAAAATTTATTCCCCAAAATTTTTTCTAAAAAATAACCGAAATATAGAATAACGTAGTGTGAGAAATTCCCATGCATCCCATCAAGATCCACTTTTTAGTCTTGATTGGACCATACTCTACCCTATCCAATTTGATCCCAAAATGTCAGTCATTAGATTAAGACACGAGATCAAATTTAAAGATTAAGACACGCGATCAAATTTAAATTCTCTACACAAGATGAACAGCATTGAATTGCCTTAACATAATGCTGTGCTACCCATTCCCCTGACCTTTGGAGTTGACACATTGCGACAAAGTGATCTACCGAACTTTCCTGTAGACTGTGATCCCTTCCAACCTATCTAGTCGCATCCCTAGTCCTCTTGGCCGATCTCTCGACTTTTGGGCCCCTAAATTTATCGCTGTAAAAGTTGTCCACATCACTATCAAAATTTAGGACTTTTAACTGATCAGTTTTTAATTTAAATTTAATTTGAATTTAGTTTAAATTTTAAAATTTTTATATGATTAAAATATTAAATGAATCAGATCTGATTATAAATATTTATAATACAAAATAAATGGATCGAATATAAAATTAAGTAATTCGATTTGTTAAAAATTTGAATTCGAATTTTAATATTTTTTAATTAAATTAATATCCTTATTGATATGGGATAGTCTAACTGGAAGCCCAATATCAATTTCATTCAAACCAACAGGGGATGGTCCAATAGACCCACCAAGCAAGCTCAATGTCAGTTCCATTCAGCCCAACAAGCCCACTAAGCCCAACATTAGTTTTGGAGCTAATCCATTTAACAACAACTATCTGATCGAGTAAACTACTGTTGATCGAGCTCGACAGGATGCGTCACCTATTCTAACCTATTCCGCCATGTACCAGATCGATTACTCAAGTGGTCGACCAGCTAAGTCCGGTCAACTATTGTCAACCTCAGGTCTTTTTCTCCGGCGTTGACTTAAATCCACGCCGCATTTATTATTCTGTCAGACATCATACCTCCGCATTAATGACACGTGACTATCGGTATAATTACTGCCACCAACTCTGCTACCAACCCTATTATCACTTTTGGCAGAGAGGCGCCTATTAGAGGTACTGTTTACCCTGAAAAATGGAAAATTATGCCATACGGAGTGATATCGAGATCTAGAATGACAGCCAGTGCAACCATTGCCAACAACTCCAATAACTCTGATAGCTCTGACAACTCTGCCAACAACTTTAGCAGGGACGTGCCCTTACTAGCACGATTTATCCTGTAAAATAGGAGATTTAGCCACCTGACACAATACCGTAATTTGGACATGGAATGACTCCTAACCCCCTGGCAAGGGAAAAAGCTAGTACACCTGATAGGGGTATTTGGGTAAAATCACGCCCACAGAAGGTTATAAATACTCCAAGCCTAACCACGTTCAAGGTAATGCCACTTACACTATACACTTTACATTCTCTATATTCTGCTCGATCTCTCTATCTCGATCAGAACTAACTTGAGCGTCGGAGTGTCTTCGTCTGGGGTACCTCGCCTAGTTTAACGTGTATTATGGTTGCAGATCTCAAGCCC
>JACGDI010004074.1:80348-99463 GCA_014898725.1 Jacaranda copaia
TCTCTACTTCAAAATGCATTTGTGAGAGTCAGAGCTCTAAATTTTTTTACAACTAATTTTTCATATCTTTTTATATTAATTTTTGGTATTTATAACGATTAAATACTTGGTGGATTTAGACCCATTTGGATCTAGATGCCCATTTCCATGGACTTAATTAATTAGGCTTATTTGTCCTTTGCATTATTTACTACTTATTTAATTAAGTTCTTTTGTTGAATTTTAACATTTTTCCCATAGGGACTTAAGTTGCCATACCATTAGGGCCTATAATCCCAAAAGAAGACATATGTAATGCTAAGTTTGAATCACAAATATCGGTGAAGAAAAAAAAAGAAAATATAAATGTACAAATATTAAAATATAAAGTTATATTATTAGAAGAATTAAAACATCTTTTCCTTAGCATTTTCTTCACTGAAATTCTAAGTCCAAAGGTAGAGATTGGCTTTGCCCTAAACTTTATTCAATCCTATCATGAGATTTATCAATTGCAAAGTATTCTTTTATGAGACAATTCAATTTCCATGCCATATTTATTTTTCCTCCCTCACAGCTTTGCTTACACCTCCACTAACTGATTTTGCAGCACGAAAGTCTCAGAAAAATTTAACAATATGGCTACAGCCTCAACAAAAGAACCATCTTCCCTATCGGCCACCGCCAAGAACGTCGACAATAAGGAAAGAGTACATTGAAATGAAGTGATCATCACCAGCTAATTAATTGACATCTTGAATTTTCTTGCTAGGCTTATCAAAGATGCCAGAGCCATAGGTCCGGTTGGTCATCTCAATCAAGAGAGGAAACTGGCATATGGAGAATATAATTATTGGAATGACTGAAATAATGATGACAGGTACGGTAACCCAAGTCAAGCGTTCATGGAGAATCAAATATATTGCTGCCCCGAAGGATGTCATCATCGTGACAATGGAGAAGAACAGACATGCGAGTCCAAAAATTAACTTTGTGGGCAATGACTTGAGAAAATCTTCTTCTGCATATCTTGCGGTGAGAATTCCCAAGAACACCAACAGCGATGTAGACGAAGCGAACAGTGACAATGCATTGGAAACCATGAAAATCAAGAATGGGCGAGGCTGAGTTTCCAACATTGTGGGCAGCCCATTTTCATTTTTGTTACCACCTGGAACTGTAAATGCCGTAGTAAACATGACTGCCGCAATAAGAGTGCCCACAACCATGCTTGATCCGGCAGTGTTTTTCATCCAACTTTCTGCATCACTCTTCAAATCCTTATGTTCATCGCTAAACACAACTTCTGGCGTTTTATTGTTCTCATTCACTTCTTCTTTCAGCTTCGGTTGAACAATGCTCTCCACTTCCTATATATGTATACATAAACTAATTAAACTCGAGCAATTAATGTAATTTAATAATCACATCACTATAAAATAACTAGAGCATCAACTATGACCAATCCACAGTTGATGCTAAGAATTCATAGCTTTAACTATGAGATTGTCCTAACCAAATTCCCAACTAAGCTAACATTTGCTACAACCAATCCATAGCAAATGGCCATTCTTCTTTTATATATTTCAATTTTCCTAAAGATAATGTATAACTAATTTATTATGCTTTGAACGCACAATGCTTAGTTTTTTGGTAGTGAATTTAATGATTATAAATTAGTACTTACTTATTTATGTACTTACCTTAAACCATTGTAGTTCCCTTTGCATCTGCAGGGCTGCTCCAGAAACACGCTCCAGTTGAGAAGGAGGAGATAACTTACCAGCAAGATGTAAATAATTATTTCTGAAGGCATCATGCCTGCGTGCCATTATGTTCATCTTTGCTCCTAGACCGTATATAAGGCTGAAAATCTTCTCTTGACGCAGTACGATTGCATGTGAAAAAATAGTTCTTCCCTTTTTGTCTTTCTTCCAGATGATTTCTGGATTGTGTTTCAGCATTTCCTTTACGAATTCAATAATCCCATGCTTGATAGCATCATAAATTATTGTATCAATATCCATACTTTCAAGTTCCACGTGGCTCAATGTCCGCATCTCCAAAAACATGCAACTTAGGAGTTTCACGGATTCATCGTGTACCAACTTTTTGTGATGGATATATTTGATCTTTGGAACTAAAATTTAAAACCCAAAAAGAAAAAAAATGAAAAGAAAAGAAGAAAACTCAACAACATATCCCATCACAATATATATATTTGTGTGTGTGTGTTCTCATTCCATATATCATAAAGCAGAATATACATACCAAAGCATCGTAAAATGTACCATCCCATTTTGCGGAGCACATGCTTAGCTGCAAAAGTACTTCAAGCAGGTTAATAATTAAAGCTAATCCAACTCCTACAATACAATTTGCTTTATTTATTCTTTGGTCCCTTCACTATAATAAAAAGCATATATAACAATGGAGTTTCCAAAGAGCTATAATTAGGTAGTTAATTGGTTGGTAATCTTTTAGTTAATGTTCTTCTCATGAAAAATTGTACAAAAAAGCCGTAACTAGGGCCAATTCGCAATACGGGATTGAAATATGAGATAGTAAAAAATTACGATCAAAGCTCTTACAAAATTAGAAAAAATAAAAAGAAGACATAGATTATCTGAAAGTACAGTCAGCGCCAGTAATTGATTGTGCAACACTTTTATGGCTCATTAGCATAAACTACATTTTTTGGTGATCCGTATCCTTTTTCTTTTTTCTTTTTTTTAAAAATTTGAAGTGTTTTGATCTAGTTTTATATTACCATAATTTCAGGTCCTATATTGTAAAATAACAATAGTTACGATCCTATTTTCGCAATTTATTCTGTGTCATTGTATGAATCGTAGAGAGATATTACCTTGACTAGTTATACTTTGAATTCCATGTGAGCTTTTGTCAATTTCTTCTTCACTTGATTCATGAACTTCGATCATGTGCTCCACATCATGAGAGCTCAATCTTTGAGTTGCCATGTGCTCTAATTCACTAAAAGAATCTAGTTCAATACCATCCCAAGGAGAATGAATTGTTAAACCTATACCAGAAAGGAAATAGAGCGAATTATTTTGTTTCCATATATAGCATCTTTATAAACAGATAGAGGAAAATTCCTAAGAAATTAAACTTAATGGATTGTGATTTTAGGAAACAAATGTCATAAAATAGGCTCCTATTGATTTATTTCACTAAATTATGAGTGCAACATTCAATGCATCTTAAATTCAGTGTTTAAAAAATTAAATTATTTATTAAATCGAAAAATTTATTGGTTCACGGTTCGCGGTTCACGATTTACGATTCACGGTTTACTAATTCAACCATTGATAGGACTATAGTTAAACCGTAATTGAACTGTGACGTAATAATTATAAAATATATATTAATATAATATATATTATTTAAAAATTAATAAAATGCCAAAATATAAAACATAAAGAACTTAAATGATATTGTCTAATATTACAATCCAAATTTCACAATTTATATTATAAATGATTATAAAAATTTAAAATTTAAATCAAGTTTAAAGTTTAAAGTTGAGAGTGTATAAGTTAATTCTAAATTTGAAACTCTAAACTAAGGCTTTTTTTTTATTTTTAGATAACTTGTGACGTGTACCTTAACCTTCAAACTTTGTACTTAAACAAATAAAAAAAATTTAATTTCAATAAAAATTAAATGAAAAAATTGGTCCGGTTCACCGTTTCGATGGGCCAATCTAAATAGTTTTTACAAAATATGGCATTTTTTTCAATTTTCTAATTTTTTGAATAAACTGGACAGTTTGCCAGTTGGTCCCACCGGTTCGATTTTTTAAACAGTGATTAAATCTTTTATGTTCTATTGTTGTTGAGGAAAGTTTAATACCATAAAGCCATGCAAGAAAGATATATATATATATATACTTACAACGGTAGACCAATTTCTCCCAGAACGAAAACTTGGTCCCGCTGGGGAATGCAGAAGGCTTTTGAGCCAATGTTTTGAGAGCGTAGTGGTCACTGTCATCTGGAATTACGCCCAGTTTTGGGTACTGTTTTAATAGCATTGAGGCGACATCTGTAGAGCAACAATACGTAAGTGCAGAGATTTGTTAATATTCCAAATATACACACATATTCTTGAAGATATCATGTAAATTTATATTTGATCATGCGTCAAAAACCAACTTACCATAAATTTCAGCAGTAATAAGACAATTAAGCAGCTTAACTCCATCCTCGCCCTTTTCTGGACTGAGCTCGGATTTGGGCGTGACTTTGTATAGATAATGAACCATATTCTTTTGTCCATACAAAGCTGCTACAATTACAGGAAGTTGGCCATCTTCATGTTCATTATTTCTTATTTTAACTAAGTCCTTGTTCTTATGCACTATTGCCCTTGCCAGTTTTGTATCGCCACAGACAGCAGCAAGAGATAGGCAAGTTGCACCGTAATCATTAATCATTTCCAAATCCTCTTTTTCCATCACTTTTACCAAGTGTTCTGCTATCTTTATGCGTCCAGATAAAATTGCAATATGGAGGGATGTGTCATTATGAGATGATATTCTTGCCTTAACTGCATTTCCAGTCAGCAAATTCACTGTTTCATCCATTTTGCCTTGCTGAATTGCCTGGTACAAACTGTCATATTGTAGGTAATCTTTGGTCCCTGCAGAGTAGTGCAGATACTAATTAATTGTTTGCATGCACTTCATATGAAAATAGCTAGCATCATATCAAATCGTCCATACAAAAATTAGTCGAGAATTACGTACTCTTATGTTCTCCAAGATGGCCTTGATCTTCTTCATGATCTGACAATAGTTGTTTTGGAGGCCTCAAAGCCTTCTCAGCCAGATGAGACCATGCATAGCTAGCAGAAATGTGAGCTTTATCAAACTTGGCATATATGCCTGCTCCACAAGACAGCTGAATGGCATGCAAAGCAAGCGCATTTTTCTTCTTCCATTCCTCATGTTGTTGTTTCTGCCCATGTTTATCTGGTTCAACCTCCTTTCCGGAGACAACACCCCATAGCCCATGACCAACCAAATAGTTTTTCAAACACCTTTTCCACTGCTCATAGTTATCCTCACTCAGCCTCTCAGGAACAATTCCCAACCCTCCAAATGTCTTTCCACTGCCTGTTCAATAAATCATAAATAAGCATGTTCATCGACTTTCGAGTGATCCATGGCCAAATGATATAAATCTCTCACATAATGTGGGAAGTCAGATGTTCGAAATTCAACAAATTCCTAATGTGCATGCAAAAAAAAAAAAAAAAACATGCCCAACAACTTGCCGAATGGTTTATGACTTAATAGTATAAGTTTTTCACATAATGAGTGAGGTGAGAGATTCAAACTGATTGTTGAGATGCATATATATAAATAAAAAAAAAATCAAGTATGTTCAACAGCTCACATTTCAATTTTCAAATGCAATTGAGAAAAGAAACACAACTATAGTAGAGCTTATTTTTAGCTGTCCCAAATTATATGTACATATATATATATACATAAACGTAGTAGTTTTAGCCTGTTGAATAAATCATTATATAATAAATTAGAGAAATAGTGTGAAACATATATTCTTACCTGAATTTTTTGTCATAATTCCTCTAGCTATTTTACCACGGAAGAATGAGTTAGATCACTAACAATCAGATTCATTGTTCCCATATATATATATATATATGGAACTGATCACTAATAAGGTTACGCATTATGGACTCTTCATCTCGTTTCACACGACTCTTATTCTATGCTTCTCTAACATATATTCATTTTAGGCTTTTCTTTCTCTTCCTTTTTCCTCTTTTATCTTTGCTTCTCTAACACATATTCATTTTAATTAGGCTTTTCTCTTTCTTCCTTTTTTATTTTATTTTTTATTTTTTTAAAAATAATCTATGTTTCTCTAACACATATTCAATTTAGGCTTTTCTCTTTCTTCCTTTCTCCCCTTTTTATCTTAACGCCATATTTGGATCTACGACGTGGACAATTAAATATTCAAATGTGATGTCAGCGAAATATATAATTTTTTAAAAATAATTATGTAATTTGGTGAACCAAGTTAATTTTTAGCATCTCTCTTTTCCTTTTGTGCATCTGTTCTTATGCTGCAGTCAGAAAAAGCAATAAATTCTTGTCCGGTCTAAAGCAACATTATTAAATCACTTAGTGGGACAACCAAATGTTAGCAAAGAAAAAGGGCTAAATTTCTTGATGATTGAGAAACTTGAGATGCGAGTACATTCACCTGTTGTTTGTTCAAATTTATTTTAAATATTTTATAAATTTTTATATTTATAAAATATTAAATCTTATTTTTAAAATAAAATATTGATGTGTTTAGATAAAATAAGATTTTGGAGTTTATAAAATGTTAATAATGATAATTTTGTAATTAAAATGATTAAAAATAAAAGAATTTATTAAAATTTTAAAAATAAATTAGGATGTCTTTACTTTTTTAAAAGAGTTTATAAATTTCTAACATCTTATTTTAGAATTATAAATTCATTATTAAACACTTTTTATTAACTTATAAATTTTTAAATATTTTATAAAATATTTTGATGAGCTTATAAGCTCACCCAAACGCCCTCTTAATCCATTTTTTGCATTACAATCGTATGAACTAGGGCAAGTTTGCTTTGTTAGATGGGAGTTGATAGATTATCATATTAAGTCCCATAAAGTAATAATGCAATAAATAGAAAATTTGGTATAAATTGTTCAACATTGATTATAAGTGTAAGTTTTATAAAAATAATTAGAAAATCAGCAATGATTATTTAAAAAAATAAATTAAAATAGTAATAATCCATACATAAACATGGTACACATTTTACACAATTAATTTATTGGTATCAAACAATTAACAGCGTTAAACAAACCCTAAAACGTAATTAGACAGATCAAAATCTTAATCACAAATCAGGTGGCCTTAGTCACAGATTTGAACGGGACGGATGAACCAAGGAGAAGCCTCCCCGCTTCAACACTAAACGTATCGTACCGGAGGAAAAATTCCACCATGCACCATCATCCTCGCCCACAGCACCACCAAGTTCGTCGCCGGACATTGCTCATTATTCCGCCGTCGGATCGTCAATCTCTCTCCCACTCGACCAGTAAACGTACTTTGATCAGCTTCTCCCCCACGAATTCTTTCCGGGTTGGCGAAATTCTTGGGTTCCTTCGTCGCAAATGGCTGATACCCGCAAATCATCTCCCCTTTCTTGATCACATAAGCATCGTGGCTCGTGATGGTTATGTCCTCCTTGGCCTTGCCGTACTGAAAAGGGACCGGCGGCTCAATCCTCAAGGCCTCCCACACGACGGATTTGGTCAAGCTCATCTTCTCCAGCGCCGCCAGGGTGACGCCGCTTTCTTCCTTGACGGTAGACCTGATTTCACCGGCGACGCATCGGTGCAAGTCCTCTCCGCCGGTTTCGACGTTTTTTAGCAGAGACAGGAATAGAAGTTTTGTGCCGCCGTATGAGTTAAACCCTGTGAGGAACAATAAGTTTTGAGAAGCCTCGTCTCTACTCAGACCTTCTCTCTCAGCCTCATCGAGCAGCGTCGCCGCCGCCTCGTTAAAATCGTCCCGAACTATCTCGTACCAGATTTTACTACAAAAGAAGGTAAAGGAAATGTATGGAGCAGCAAATCCTCCACGCAGTTCGGCAAGAATTACTTCAACCCAAATGTGGCTAAAGGCGCAAGCTGGAAAAACAGCCATTTATCAAGATTGGAGTTGCCGCCGCCGCCATTTGCCAAACACCCTCTTCATCTTGTATGAATCATAATAAAGAGAGATGAAATATGTATAGGTGTAGGGCCTTTAAAACTATAATTTTATATGATGAAATGCATGTGTTATGATTGTTTCGATCTCTGATAGATAAAACTATCTTTCAGAATAAAACAGAGATGAAATTGTTACAGGTGTAGTGTTTGACGAACTTACGGATATCTGGATGATGGGTCTCGCCTAGACTGGTTTCTATAGGATTCGGATCCGGGCCTGTTCAAAGAAGGCTTGGTAATCGGATTGCCCGTTCCAAATACTGGGCCTCTGAGTTAATTTTTGCCCCATTATAATTAGGTTTATGGGCCCCAATGACTGCAGCGGATCAACTACTCTTAAAATAATTTAACCGGGTCCTCTACTCGGCTGAAAGTCGACCTTAGACGAAGGCTTCACCCTGCATAGCGATGGGTTCTCCGACCTTGCGGGGTGGAACATTAGAAATTTTAAAAATTTAAAAGAAGGTCACAACTAATTTTTCATGATAGATCGATATAAATATCAATATTTACAAATAAATTGATAAGATATTTTTAAAATTTATAAAATATTAAATTTTATTTTAAAATAAATTATTGAAGTGTTCGTATGAAATAAAATTTAGTTGACTACTCTGCTAAGCAAAAAGTGGACTTTACACTAAGGCTTCACCCTACACATTGATGTTTTCTTTGACCTTGTGGGGAGGAACATTAGAAATTTTAAGAATTTAAAAGAAGGTCACAACTATTTTTCATGGTAGATCAATATAAATATCAATATTTATAAATAAATAGATAAGATGTTTTCAAAATTTATAAAATATTAAATTTCATTCTTAAAATAGATTATTGAAGTGTTTGGATGAGATAAGATTTTGGAGCTTATAAGATATTATTAATAACAATTTTACAATTGAAATAGTTAAATTTAAAGGAGTTTGGTAAAATTTTAAAATAATATCTAATTTTAAAATTTTATAAACTGTTTTTTTTAAAAAAAAAAAATCCCAAACAATTTCTAACATCTTATAAGCTCTTAAACATCTTATACTTACAAGTTCCTTCAATTATAATCATTTTACTTAAAAAATTATTATTACTAGCTTCTTATAAACTTTAACATTTTATTTTATCAAAATACTTTACTAATTTATTTTGAAAATAAAATTTAATATTTTATAAGCTTTAAAAATATCTTATAAATTGTAAAAATTTATAAAAAATTTTGAATAAACTTAGTAAAAAATCCTCTAAATTAATTTTAGTTACACTTCAAAATAGAATGAAAGAAATGAGATTCTGAAGCGTCAAAAAGGATCCAATAAATTGAAAGAATTGAACGGTTGTGAATTAATGAATTTAGAATGAATCAATATTGGAACATATGGTCAATCAGTTCCCCTCTTTATTTGGACAAAATACAATTTTCTTTCTTTCTTTTTTTTCCTTTTAATATATTAAACTACATTTTAAAAATTAAAGAAATATATGTTCGTCTATATGATATTTCCAATTGGAAGACATGGAAACTTAGTGCCCATTTGGTTTTATTTTTAAATATTTTTTTCATTTTCTACAGAAAATAAAAACAAAAAACTATCAACTTTTTCCCTATTTTTTAAATATTTTCATTCTCAAAATATTCTCCAAAACACATTATTACACTCTCTCTTCATTTTCACTTTTTATCACTTTTCATTACTCTTTCTCCATTTTCATTTTTCATCACTTTTCATTTTCTCGCACTTACATTTATATGACTTTTAATACAAAAATACTATATTTTCTAAATGCAACTTATTTTCAACCATACATAATTATTAAATTTTAAACAAAATCTCCAAAGAATATTTTATTTTTAAATTTAAATTTATAACTAATTTTTTACTATTTATTTTTATTAAAAAATAAAAATACTTCTGAAAAAACAAATCCAGACATACCCTTAATTTAGATTACAGCTATCTTTAACTTCGTTTAACTTTTAATTTATTTAAACTAAAATTTAACTAGAAAGACATAAAGCTCCTTTTACTGTCGTTTTCTATCACTTTGACCCCATAATCATTTCAAGTGCTTATTGAGCAATGTGCACCATGCCCACATAGTGCGACCCACTTCAGTCTTGACCCAGCACACACTACCAATTTCTGTGGGAGATTCTCGAGGAACCTGCCCTGTATCCCTCAATCATTGTATCCAGCTGTTTTTAATTTCTTCAAATAATTGTGGCCATGTAACACTAATAGTTATCGAATGTGTTACACATACAGTACATATATTTAATTGCAGACAGGTTCAAATCTTGCAATATGACAAATAATCTCCAATATATCTTATCAAATTGTATGTGTGGTAAAGACTCATTGTTGTGGCCCTTGTGCGAAGCTTCACAAGAGGCCCTACGTTCGCAAACTAAATGATAAGATAATTAAATATATATCATTTGTGTGATTTTTAATCAAATAATTTATATACACATACACATAATATGAGCTTGTTCGATTATGAATTTTAGACCTTACGTTTATAATATGTTATAATGATGTCATTGGGCTGATTCACAATTCAGCAACTTAATGCGTTGATGTGAGTCAAATTGAGTAATAAGTCATAATCAAATTTCTCCAATTTTAATTTTAAAATTACAAATAAATTACAGTAGACAGGAATTTACCTACAAAATACTATCCAATTTCAAATAGGTAAAAAGCATAGAAATTGGTAAAATAAGGAAGAGTAAATACAAATTAACAAGATACAATATATCTACAAAATGTGTGTATAAAAATATTTATAGATGATGTCAATTAACACATCCACAACTAAAGTGGCACTTTTTGGATCATTCGATTTAGATCCTATGATCATTTTAAAGTGGGTCATGGATCAAATCCTTTTGAAATATAATCCACTTGTTGTGGTATTATGTGACTGAAAATTATCTTATTATTATTATTATTATTTTAAAGTAAAATTAGTAGTGCTAAATTCTCTTCGATTCCCGGCAAAAATTATATGTTTGATCGTATCTCGGCAAATAACTTTATTTAGCAATATGGGTGTGTTTTAAATTTCCATAATTTAGTTCAGTAATTTGTATTTTAATAACATCAATTTCCTCTTTATGTAGGAGGTCTCGAATTTAAATTCGAATGAGTTTATGTATGCACTTTATGTGCAGTTTGTAAATTTATTTAATTTAATAATAAAATACTATTTAATTTATTGAGAGGATAAATTTCATCATTTATAATATTTTTTATAAAAAATTCCGCAATTTAATAGCGAATAATTAGTATCCTGGGTCATTTACTCCTTTAATATAGATAGAAACTAATTAAAGTTATACGATATCATGTTGACACGACTTATAACTTTACCTCACAGAGCATATATGTCGCTGCCATTTTTAAACCGCCACTAGGTATGGAATCCTACGTTAACAATAATTGCACATATTACTCTCTCCACACTAAGCTTAATTATTAATAACTAGACTTTAACCTTATACCTGTTATTTAGCAAGATATCCGCACGCTACTTAATTTGAAATTTCTTCGTTCAATATATTAAAAAAGTGTCGTCACTCAAATAATTTTCTTGTAATTTTATCTTGGTGGCTCAAAAACACAAAAATTAATGAAAAACTCTTGATTACACCTTAGGAGTTTTTATTCTATTCTATTTTAACATGAAACTAGGGATGCAGATAGGTCCCATTGGTTCACAAGTCATGATGAATTAAGCTCGATCTCTATTTGAGATCGATTTCAAAATATGTATATCTAGATTTAAGGTTTGTGGATCAATATATAATTAGTATTTTTTTATTTTTTATTAATAAATAAGTATTACATTACTATGTTTTATTTCACATTCGAACTTGAGATCAGTTCAAAAAATTAAATTCATTGAGCTAAACTTCAGTTTGAACTTTTTCCTCAAACTCGGTTTGACTCAATTGTATTGCTACATGAGTATGATAAGAGTTGTGAAATTAAAGATGTCAATACATAAAACAGGTTATGAAATTATTACAATATGATATGAGATAACCCAGTAGGTCCCACAGACCCAACATCAAATGAAACAGTCCAGAATGCCTAATAGTAAATCTGTTTGGTTGACTTGTATCGACCTCACCTGGCAGAGTCTATGATCGACCCGTATCGACCTCAGAACCAGTCCAAGAGTTCGAATATTTGAGTCTGGTCGACATGTATCGTCCTTAAAACCCACACCGACGTTTACTTGGATCCCTGTCTTGTTTATTAGTCTGAGAGGTTGTATGCCCCGCATTAATAACATGTGACGGCCGGTACAACCACTGCCACCAACTCTGACAACCCCACCAACAACTTTGACAGAGACGCGCCTCCATTGGCATTGTTCATCCAGGAAAACAAGAGATTTAGCCATCTGGCACAGTACTGGGATTTGGGTATGGAATAACCTCCACCCCCCTGGCAAAGACAAAGGCTAGTACACCTAGTAAGGGTACTTGAGTCAAATCACGCCTATAGAAAGTTATAAATACTCCAGTTCCAACCACGCTCAAGATAATACCACATACACTATCTACTTTACTTTCTCTATATTCTGTTCGATCTTCCCATCTCGACCATAACTAACTTGAGCGTAGAGTGCCTTAGTCGGGGACACCTCGGCTAGTTTTACGTGTATTGTGGTTGCAGATCTCAAGTTCCAAAACTATATACAGTCCTGATTACTCGATCTTTCTGATCGAATCACTAGTAGTTCAATCCTCATTTCCTCTAAACGCAGCTTTCAGCAGTAGCATAATAATATATAGTTTTTGTCTAAATTAAAGTTAGCTAAATTTAATTAGTCGTATGGTAAGTATCATTGCACGTGTAATGTAATTCATCGCTCTTTCTGTAATGTATATCAATAAATTATATATGAAATATAGCTATCACTTATCATGCAATTAATTTTGATATAGTCAAACTCAATTTGAACTAGACATCAATATCATCTCACAGAAAACAATGAGGACATACACTAGGGCCCGTTTGGTTATGTTTTCATTTTCAATTTTTATTTTCATCATTTCTAAATTTGAAAGTTGATTAATGAAAATGAGTTGAAAATTTGAATAGATTGTTAAAAAAATAATTATATTATTGATTTTAATAGATTGTGAATAGAAAGAAATAAAAATAATGGAAGACATAAAGAAGATATATAGGTTACTGGACAATGCGTTTTAAAAATAAAAATAAAAATAATATTAGATAAAAATATGTAAAAAATAATATATTTTATTTTTAAAATAATAAAAAATAAAATCGACATGTACTATTTGTCACTTTTCTTCTTCATAAGGCCATCATTTTCCAGATATTAGGCCACGATGCCCGTCGTGAGAAGTTTTACTTAACCAAGAAATGCTGCTCGATGGACAACAAGACTATGTCCAATGAAAACTACCGATCTATTATAGCTGAACAAATTGGCATAATTTTCAGTACACATAACCATCAGAATAGGCCCATAAAAAAATTCGTAGTGACAATGTGACAGTTGGAGGTTGGGACACCATCATTGATTAAGTTTTGGGGACAAGTTTTTTTATTAAAAAATTACAAATACTCTATACGTGGTACAAATCCTAGTTAAGAGAACTTCCTAAAGTCAACAGCTTGTTCGGAATGTTACTTTATTTTAAAAAATTACTATTCCTTACCCACCAACATTAATTTAAAACATATAAATTCTAGGAAGAAGATATGGACTTCGTGGCCTAATTAGCAATGATTTTAAATTGTAGGTCTCACTATCGGACACATTTTTGGGGAAAAAAAATATTTCTTTAAGAAGACATCGTTTCACAATAAGTAAATTGGATTTATATAAATTAATAGTACCGTAAATTTATTAGTAACATCTAAAACTTGATCTATATGTATGCATTATATAAAATTATAATATTATTAGTGATAAAATAATAAATAATAATGTGAAAATTACCAGAATGATATATATTAAGTTACAAAAATGTTAGTTATATCATTATTGATACTTTTTAAATGATAATAATTTTTATTTTGTCTTGTATAACTTGATGATGATGACAAAAACTAATTCTTTGGTCCAATAGTTTATAGTTTAGTGGCATCAAGTCTCCTCTATCATGTGGAAGGTTTTGTGTTCGACTCAAATAGGTATTTTTATGTGCACCTTATGGGTGCTTTTTGGTTGTGGTCTTGTAAAATTTGTACTTTTATCTTCGTTGATTTGATATTTCTCTTCTATTAATTTATTGTAAGACTACTCTTTTTGATTTGATAATTGAATTTATAGGCTTGTTGTAAATGATACTTTCTTAAAAAAAAAAAAAAACTAATTCTTTAAGTTCACCATTATAATTAGTGACATGTGTATGGTGATCACAACAAAAGTTGTATTATAATTTCTAATAAAATCTTTTACTACTAAATTGTTACCATAATTGTGTCGCTTGTTACTAGTATTGACAATTTAAATGCAATTATTTTTCCTATTAAAGTTGCAAAGCTTATTATTGTAACAAAATAATTTTTTTTTCATGTAATATATATATATATATAATTATTGACAATTTTTATATTAATACCTTCTACTTCATCACTTTTTTTTTTAATGATTTTGTACTCTTGCCTTGAGCGGAAAAGAGTTTTTGACAGAATTGTTCAACTCTAATAATTTAAATTTTGATATATAATCATATATGGTTTTTTTTATCTATTGAAAATCTATTATATATTGAAAAAATATTTAAATGGTTGCCCAAAAAAAGAAAAACTAATTTGCTTTGTATGACACTGAAGAGGTTGTCATAATTTGAGCTATTGCCTCTCCTTATACATTTTGGATTCCCTATTTCATTATTTATTCTATCTCTTATTCTAATTTGTTATATTTATGCTAAATGCATCTGATTTTTATTTAATTATTTTTATAAAAAAATATTTAATATACATATTATATATTTATAAATCGAAATAGATAATGAAATAGAAAATTTACATACCTCCTTATATAGTTTCTTTTAACCATGTTTCAAGATATTCTATATTATCTCAAACTTAAGATTACTCCAACAAAATTATAATATAAAATATGTATGTGAAATCTCCAAACTTATGTTAATTATTTTCAACAAATTGGAGATATTTTTCAACGAAATATTATTGACGTTAAAGCATTTTGCGGCGCTGGCACCCAACGGTCAACTCATCGTAATCCAATACCAAATTCTAATCAAGTTCAGTGTATTTCTTTTTCAATTTTTCATACGGTTGGTTACGATTTGTTGACATTTTAGCAACTGTTTTCCAAACTTTTCTGCCCAAAATACGTAGCTACGTTGTGCTGACGTACGGTATGATTACTCGTGGGATCATATAATTGGCTTTTGGCTTCCACGTGGCTCGATGTAGCTAGCCGCTTATTGGATCCTGCGGACAGCATCACGCTTACGTGGCAACGTGTAAGACTCTCATTGATCTAATGTCGTTGGTTGCCCCAAGCAAACGTAGTTAGTTATTTTGCTGCGGGCACAAGTGTATACGTTGCTTGGTCGGAGTCCCTATTTCGAATTTGGGTTGTTACGTATGCACCTAACTTTGAAAATTCACATTTCACTTTTGGCTTCAAATTCTGATTATTAAATCTTGCAAGTTATTGAATTTTGTATTTATGTTAAGTTATTAATTGATTTAATGTTATACATTAAATTTAGAGTTTGAATTTTAAATAACTTTTAAGATCTGTGTATGTATTAATTAAAAAAAATTATCTTTATAAAAAATATGTTAACATATATAAATTGAGGTATCTAATTTCTTTAATTTGATATTAATATATCATATTAATGTTCTATATCAGTGAAATAAATAAATTATAATTTTTATATATAATTTTGGGTAGTTTTCACTACCATATCGTATAACAGACTATTGAAATCCTAATGCATTGTAGAGATCATCGACTTGAAGCCTTTAATGAACATAATTAAGGATTCAGCTCTAAAAGTTACATCTCTTGTCCATTTGCTTAAAATCACTCCTTTTTATTTTCATTTTAGGTGCATTGCAAATTATTGCAATAATAAATTTACTTTGAGCAATTTTTTCAGAAGTTTATTTTTATTTGCATCAAAGACACATATATTATTTTATTTTTCCTCTTATTTTAAGGAGCATATATCCACACCATAAACCATCAATTTCCTACAAATCTATTTCTCTCGACATGGTAGCTTGTTCATACCCTATTCCCCATTAGGATGAAAAAAAATTATCCATTTTTTAAGAAAACTAATTCTATCGATCAAGGGCTCATGTCGCAGCATATATAGTTAATCATTTGCATTTTCTTTTATATTATAGTAATTTCTTATCCTTTTTTTCATCATTATTTCTCTTTCTACTCTAGATGACTTAATAATTCTTATTCCATACCTCTCTTGCCTTCTCCAAAGTAGAGATGCAAATAAACCGAGCTAGCTTGTGAGGCCTGATGAGCTAGCTTAAAAAGTGTTCGAATTCAAGCCAAGTTCGCATAAAATTCGAGGTGAGCTCGAGCCAAATAATTATTATTCGTAAGTTCGCAAGTCAGCTTGCAAACTTGTATTTTTTTAAAAAAATAATATCTATATATAAATATTATAATAATACATTATTTTTTTATATATTATAAAAATAATTTTACATTTTGAGCTTGAACCCGAACTCGAGCTTATAACTTTATTGTAATATTGAGTTTAACGAATCAAGCCGAGTTCGAGCCTCAATCTTCGGAGTTTGTCGAGCTCAAGCTTGAGCTTGAAAAAAGTCAAAGTTCAGTTTGACTTAGCTTGTTTGCATCCTTACTCTATAGAAACTATAATTTATATCTATTTAGTTTATTAACCTTTGCATATGGGAAACTAACGGGCCATTTGTTTTTATTTTCAAACTCCATTTTCATTTTCTCTTCAAAATGAAAATAGAAAATAAAAAATTATCAACTTTTACACCATTTTCGCATATATTTTCATTCTCAAATCATTACTTTTTACATTCTCACTCCATTTTCATATCTTTTTCAACCCCAATTATTACCTATATCTATTTTTTACATTCTTAGTACTTCTCAAATAACATTCACAACAAAATATTATAAATTTAAATTATAATATTACTTTTTCAAATAATTACATATCACATCATCAATCAAATTCAAAAATTACATAGGTAATGTTTGTTTACGAATTATGTGTTTTGGATTATATATTTTGGGAAAATGAATTTTGACAGTGGGGTTGGAGATTGTGAAATTTGTATTGGGAAATGTGATGCATGTTTGTTTATAATTTGGGAATAGTAAGAAAATTATTTTGAAAAAAATTGGTACGGTTGTTTATGTTTTGGGAAAAGACAAATTTTACTGTAACAATCAAATTAATATTTTTTTGTTGAATTTTGATGACGTAAATAGATTTTAGCAGTATTTTTTTAATTATGATATAGTAATAAAATGTTGTGAAATTTAAATGTATGTATATGTGATTGGTAATGATTATGATGTGAAAAATATCGGGTTTTTTATTATTTGCTAGTTATATGGCAAAGATAATCTAGCCATTTTAGGAACCCATTTTGGGAAAAAAGAAAGGTACATGTTTGGTTACATTCTCCAAGAACAAAATTATTTTGAGAGAATGTAACCAAACAAAGCCATACCTTTTAATATAAAAAACACACAATTTTGTTTTGGGAGAGAATATAACCAAACAAAGTCCTAACTTTTAATATAAAAAACACCCAACATTTAAATACATCTCATTTTCACAACTATATAAATCAATAATTTTAAACAACATATCCAAATATAACACATTTTCAAAAATATTTTTTTAACTAACTTTTCACTATACATTTTTACTAGAAAATAAAAATGACTCTAGAAAATGAAACCAAACAGGCTGTAAGGGCTCATTTGGTTTTATTTTTATTTTTAATTTTTATTTCCATTATTTTTAAAATTGAAAAAATTAATTAGTGAAAATGGATTGAAAATAAGTTTGTATTTGGATATATTGTTAGAAAAGTAATAATTATATTGGTTTTAATATGGTATAAGTAGAAAGAGATCGAAATAACGGAATAGAGAAAAGATGTGTAGGTTATGAGAAAAGATATATATAAGTTATTAAAAAGTATATTTTGAAAATGCAAATAAAAATAATATTATGTGAAAAATGTGTAAAAAATGATATTTTTTATTTTAAAAATATGAAAATAAATTTTGAAAATAAAACCAGACCCGCCGTATTTAATTCTATTAGCAGAAACAAATAAAAGTCAAAGGTCAGCCCTTTAATGCAAAATTTAAGAAACATGCCGAAATGCTACTCTGGTTTTCACCGAAAATCGAAAAGTACGTCCTTTTACATTAATCGATGCCTTATCATCTCGTCTTCACGTCCTCTTTTTCAATCAAACTTCTCCTTCATAGCGTGTTTGCATTATTGAGTTTGAAATATCATAGTTGACATTTGATTCCTTCAAACTATATGCCATATCAACATTCATTTTTCTTTAATTTTTTTTAAATTCATTAAAAAGTTCAAGAATTAATGAAGATATTTTTTTGTGAAAAAATATATTTATTTCAAAATAGTGAACCACATTTAGAATACTTATATAGATACGTTATCCAATTTTCTTGAATAATTTTAAAAAATTATGAAGCATAATCTAATTAATTATTAATAAATATAATATATTATTTTCTACTTGACACTATGGCACTTTTTTTCCTACGTGAGCCTCACGTATCTCTCACCACGCGGCCCTCTCTCGCATCCTTAGTTTACCTAATAGCCCCCGCCCACCCCACTCTCCATTTCCCACCTCAAGAATTTATATTTATATATCTTCATCCCTCTGATTTCTAGTTAATTTTTCATACACCATTCAAAAATCCTCTAAAATTATAGTCTGATTTCTCATAAAATTTCAGCAGCATATGCAATGACGATCTTTAATATCAACGGAGGAGCGACGAAGCCGGAGAAAAATAATGTCGGTCGTCGGAAACTCGGGGCGCTTTTCTCATCCGATCAATCCGCTCAAGATAACGATTGCCATGATTTCACGAGCTATAGCCATTACTCCCGTCGTAAAAGCGACCCCGTCTGTATAGCAAGCCCGCCCACCTATAATACAACCATGGATTATTCCAATCCAAGCACAGCAAACTCTTCTCCGTATAATTTCATGTCCCCGTGGAGCCAGCCCTCACCCTATATGAAATCTCCATGGACCCATCAACTGTCGGC
>JACGDI010004074.1:99563-121852 GCA_014898725.1 Jacaranda copaia
ATGCAAATAACAAACCGACCAATGGGGTGGTCCAGATTGTGACCTGTGACTGAACCTTAGATGCCAAGGAAACGCAAAAGAAGGAAAATTGTAGTATCTTTGAACTGAATGTAGTTTAGAATACTGGAAACTTTTTGGTCTGAGGAAACAAAACCATGGCAACTTTGTACAGATCAAAACTAGTGTTATTTGTAACATATCTTCATTTATTTATTGCTTTATAATCTTCTTTTTTAAGTTGTGAATAATTCAGTGCCCATATATTGGCATGCATACATGCTTGCTTTACTTATAATGAGTCTCGATATTTTGAATTTAAACGCAAGTTCAAATTTATATTGCCAACTCATTAATTGATTGAGTGACATTCTTATCATGTTTATATGTATGATTGATGCTTTAGCCTCTAATCATGCCTCAATTAACTTTGGGCAAAATGCAACGGTCACATAAAAGAAAAAATGAAAATTTTCTAGTTATTTATTTATTTATCTTTCATGGCATAATGAATTCACTTAATTAAGTTCTTATTCTTGTGACACGTTTGATGAATCAAGAACAATAATATGATCAAATGTCCAATTATTGCACCTATATATAATATATGAAAATTATGTATTGAGCCCAAATTTGAGTTTGGACAAAGTGATGGAAGATGGTGAAGAAGACCAAAGCACTCTTTTTTATGCTAACTTAATCCAACTGTAAATGGGCCACCAAATGTTTCACGCAAATGCCCAATAGTTAAGGCTTCTTGCATAGACATATCCAAAGTTCACAATATAGATTTGCATGCTCATGGCCCAATATTCCTCAAACAAACTGATGGGGTAATGACCCAATTCAAAACACACAACTCAGAGCATGTGCTTGATTCTTGTTTCATTATTAGTCAAGTCAAAAAAATATGTAAAAGTAAAAACAGAGAGAATAAGTTGAAGGAGGACAATTATTAGTGAACTAGTGGAATAATTCAAACTTGCACTAGAAATTGCTAGTTGATTATTGAACAAACTCAAGAATCAACTATTAATGGAAGCACACACGTGCAACAGCAATTAGCAAACCCCACCAGGCTAAAATCAGATATCACAAAGTCCTATCCTGCCTCATTCACATGGAACAAATTACAAATCCAAACAAAACATAAAGAGACTCCTTTTCTTTTTCCAAAAAGACAATTAATCTTTTTCCTTTATAATCAATCAAAAGGGCTCTCTCTGTCTCGCAATCTAATCTATCTATTATAGCTTTCTCATATTCTTTTCACTTTTTCATTTTCATCTTTTATTCTGTTTAATAGGATTGCAGTCAAATTTACCTTGTAAAGTTGCAAACATAAGGTAACTTTTCGCTTGGAAATTTTTTTATATTTGAATTTCTTATTTAAATTCTACACCTAGTGCCAAGGAAAGATTTTACTTACACATGATAAAAGTCTAAAATTTTATTAAAAAATAATTAAATTATGATACCTTGTATTAAAATTCAATAATACTGCAGTTAGTTGCAATGTTTTGTTTTAAAAATTTTAATCCAATTCTTTTTCAAAACACATATTGAATTTATTGTTTCTTCAATTCTTAAAATTGATCGACTTATATGTAAGTTCCATTCATAAGAAATATTTTTTTCGACTTTGAAAATTTTCATTTTAATATTTTTTGTTATCACTAATATTGATATAACGATACTCACGCCTAAAATTTTGGGGTGGTCGCTGCACTCCTTTTTCTGATTATATAAATACATTATAGATAAATTTATAAAACTTTGTTTCCCATTTTTTTCGGTTAAAATTGATCTTTTCTTGATTTTTATTTGTTTATTCAGCCAATTGACATAAGATCCAATGGAGTATCTTCTCTAATGAAGAACAACAATCATTCATTACCTAATTTTGGATAAGAAGAAGATATGTTCCTAGTACCGACTATGAAGATTTTAATTTCTTGATACTAAAAATAAAGCTGAAATAATTCAAACTCCCGTGTAGCCCGAATTTTCTGCAGCAACCTCCCAAGTCATAAGCCATGATAGCGGCAGTTAGCTGGTCTATTGTACCTGGGAGTATTTTAATTGATCCTGAAACACTGTCCTATTTTTCTCTCTTCCCACCTTTTACTTAGTCAAATTTCTTGCAAACGCGTTGATCAAGAATTATCGGTCTTTGAAATTTTGATCAAGAACCAGTCTTTCGAGTTTTGGGTCTTCCCTTTGACTTCTCAGAGGTGCCCAAGTCTTCATCTTTATTTTCATTTATCACAGCACCAGCAAGCCAAGACCAGAACCGCTGCTTTTTTTCTTATTCTAGCATTCAGTTTCCCCATTTTTCCCAGTTCAAGAAAGAGATTCTACGGTAAAGATTGCATTTTTGTTAATTTTTGTTGCCTGTACATATCAAAATACATAAAGGGGCTTCATTAGATGATTTGCCTGTTGAACTTCTGCTTTGTTTCTTGGGTTTGAGGCTAAGAATCCCAGAAAAGGGCTGTGGGCTCAAACCAGAAGAATCGGTGGGGAAGGTTTAGTCAAGATGACTAGTTTTTTTAGGAGTATTTTGCCCGGTTCATCAGCAGAAAATGAGGATCATGATGATGATTCCATTTTGGATTACTCTTTTGCCATTGAGTACAGCGGCCCTCCAGTCAGCCATGATATTCCCCAGGTGGTTCCCGTGGATATTCGCCGGATTCCAACTGCGGCCGTGGCTTCTACGGCTGTGATGGTAAGTGATTTAAGCCTGCCAGTTATTCAACCAATAGTTAAAAAGAGTGATCCTTCGAACAAAAAATTGTCGGAGGCTTTGAAATCAGTCGAGAACTACCAGGTTTCTGTAGCGCATTTAGGTAAATTTGGGAGTTCCGGCATGGTTTATTCAAGAAAATCTGAGAATTATTCTCAGAAAGAAGGTGCATTAGCAGTAGTAGGCAGAGGTGGTGTTGAATCCAATGTGTTGGATGAAGCTCAAAGTTCCAGTAGTTCTGGTACTCTGGGCTTTTCTGATGGCCATGATGATTCAAATCAGTTGTCAGGAAGCTCGGATGTTGAAGAGTTGGATGACAATAGTAAGGCCGGTGTATTATGTGGTAATAGTTCAAATCCAACCACTTCTAATTCAAATGAAGAGGTGGAAGATTCTGTAGGTGAAGTTTCTGGCCAAGGAAATAGAACTTCTGCGGTGACTTTTCGTGATTTGCCATCGAGTGATCATTCGACGTCAGAAGAAAGTGACCTAGATGAGCCAGCAATCTTACCAGAGAGGCCAGTGGTTTTGGATGACGTGAAAAAAGGCATGTGTTATAAGTGTCGCAGAAAGAAACGGTTTGCAGAGAAGGAAGTTTGCATTGTATGTCGTGCTAAGTATTGCAGCAAGTGTCTGATAAGAGCAATGGGGTCCATGCCAGAAGGGAGAAAATGCATCACTTGTATTGGCTATCGGATTGATGAGGCAAAGAGGGGATCACTTGGGAAATGTTCAAGAATGCTGAAGAAGCTGCTCACAGATGAAGCAATTAAGCAAATTCTGAGGGATGAGGTATCATGTGCTGTTAATCAGCTGCCCCCTCAACTTATTTATGTAAATGACAAGGCTCTGTCCATTGAAGAGCTGGTTATGTTGCAAAGCTGCCCAAATCCTCCAAAGAAGCTTAGACCAGGAAAATACTGGTATGATAGAGTATCTGGATTCTGGGGAAAGGTGAGAGCTATATCCCACTTAGATTAGCTTCTAAAACTCAAATCTTGTAGTTTAATTGTTGTCTCTTTTGGGGTAAATAATAAGTTTTTGGCTCAATCAAGCAGGACGGCGAGAAGCCATGCCAGATTATCACTGCTCAACTCGCAGTTGGTTATCAAATTAGGAAAAACGCTAGCAATGGCAACACGAACGTGATGATAAATAATAGGGAGATCACTAAAGCAGAGCTCTTGATGTTACAGGTTTGTTGTGCCTTTTTTGTTTTATGGGACATGTTATTATTTTGAAGTATGAAATATCGGCAATTTGCCAAATCATTGCAGCTTGGTGGAATCCACTGTGAAGGGAGCCCTCACTTTTGGGTTACAGCAGATGGATCCTACCAGCTTGAAGGCATGAATTATGTAATGGGAAAATTGTGGGAGAAGGTAAGGAAGATATTGTATTTGGTTGTCAACTTTCCTTTGTCTTATGAATCCCATTTGATGCGTATAACTTCTTGGTGATTAATTATGCTGACAATATTTCTTCTTCAGAAAAGAGTCAGGATAGTTTGTGCTGCCTTATCTTTGCCATTTCCTTCTGACACTGCAAATCCTGGTGGTGAAGATGTTGACAACGAAAGGGATAAAGTTAACTCAAAGAACTTAGAACAGAGAATGATGAATAAACTTCTCCTGGTTGGCTGTGATCAATCTGGAACAAGTACCATATTTAAACAGGTACAATATAGTTGGTCAAACATAACTTCTTTCTTTTGTTTGAAGTCCAAATTTTTATGCATCTTTTGTAACTCGATGAATTTAAGGCAGAAGCTTAATTTTGATTAACTTGCTAAGTCTCTGTATTGCTAGCTGTATGTTCTGCAATTTGATTTGGGATTTAATGCAGAAAGATGCATCATTCAGAAACAAAGATTCTGAAGGTGCATTGGAAAACATCTGCTGAACTGACTTTGTAAATTGATTTGAATGAATAAGAAATCTATCCATATGCTGCAAGGTTGCTGATTTATCAGCTGATAGAATTGGTTTAGTTGCTGTTCAATTCCAAAAGCCTCAAATATTGTTCTCTTCAGGCTGTCTAATTGAATTCCTTACTCTTTTCTTTCTTATTCTAAATTAACTTGTTTCTCTCTGCATAACTGCTGATTGCTGAATCCATTGACGATGTGACACCAACTCCATCTGTTTAACTATTTGTTGGGTCCAGGCTAGAATTCTGTTTCATGTCCCTTTCTCAGAAGATGAGAAACAAGACATCAAAATCATGATCCAAAGGAATTTGTACGGATACATTGGCATTCTGCTTGAAGCTCGCGAGCGTTTTGAAGAATATCATGCAATAGAACTAAGGCGACAAAGGGCTAATGAGCCTGGTCCTTCAGGTACACATATAGTTAATTCATCTGTTACCATCCTTTAGTTATTTGATAAATAATTATGTCCTAAAACTTTGCAACAGACAAGCACTCAGCAATGCTTCAAAAGAAAATTTCCCCATCTTTTGAATACAAATTTATCCTCTCTTAGATGTAAAAAATTGATTTTGAAATTTTGGTTGAGACTTTTTTCATCAACCAAACATCAAGCTCAAATGGCTTTGTCTGTCTTAAATTCTTACTACTAAAACCTCCTAGTAAAGGACTCACTGTTCTTCAGGATATTTTGATTCTTTGTACGCAAAATATTTGTTGTTGTGAGTTTGTTTATAATAAATTATAACCAAATATAGTTGACATCCTCATATTCTAGATAATCATTTACTGGTGGCAGGGATTTCTGAGCAGGCTGATCACAAGAATGTTTATTCATTCAGTCCAAGGCTGGAAGCTTTCTCAAGTTGGCTACTTCAAGTTATGACGTCAGGCAACTTGGAGGCTATATTCCCAGCTGCTACTAGAGAGTATTCACCTCTAGTTGAGGAGTTGTGGAAGGATAATGCTTTTCAAGCCGTTTACAAACGGAGAAATGAACTGCATACGCTGCCCAGAGTTGCTAATTATTTCTTAGACCGAGTAAGTGGCGCCTTATGATCTTTCTTTATGAGGTGCTATGCTAATTTATCCATTTGATATTATTCGATATTTCTAAGCTTCTTTCTTTTCTTATAGTCTGTTCAAATTTCACGGATAGACTATGAGCCTTCCGAAATGGATATCTTATACGCAGAGGGCATAACTTCTTCCAATGGGGTTGCATCGGTGGAATTTTCTTTTCCCAAGTCATCTCAAGATGCATACATGGAATCTTTAGATCAAAACGATCCCTCCATTAGGTCAGTTTGCTCAAGCTCTCTAATATCAAAATTTTCTCATCTAAACAAGGCCTCATCTAAAGAGGAATTTGAACTATCAATGCAGCTATCAGCTTATTAGAGTTCATGCCCGCAGCCTCGGAGAAAACTGCAAGTGGTTGGAGATGTTTGAAGACATCGACCTTGTCCTCTACTGTGTTTCTTTGACAGATTATGATGAATATTATGAATACATAAACGGTGCACGCACAAACAAGATGTTGGCAACAAAGGCACTCTTTGAGAGCATCGTTACTCATCCAACCCTAGATGGGAAACATTTTCTTCTTATCCTCAACAAGTTTGATCTTCTGGAGCAAAAGATTGAACGAGCTCCTCTAACAAAATGCGACTGGTTTAAGGACTTTGATCCTGTGTTCAGCCTTCATCCACACAACTCCAATAGCAACAACAACCCGCCTTTGGCACAACGGGCTTTCCACTATATGGCTGTGAAGTTTAAAAGGCTATTCAATTCCTTAACCGGGCGAAAGCTGTTTGTGGCGCAGGCTACAGGTTTGGAGGCTGATAGTGTTGATAGAGCTCTCAGATATGGTAAGGAGATCCTGAAGTGGGATGATGAGAGGAGTACATTTAGCATGAAAGAATGGTCCAGTGAGAGCATCGACCCTAGCACATCTGTCTAGAACTCAACTCCTCATACTGAAAGGAGTGGTATTTAAAGTTTGTTGTCATCTTTGTATAATCTGATACAAGACAATTGTATATATTCAAGTTTTGGTCAAATAATATGATCATGGCTCTGTGGACAGATGTAAGAACTATCTCCAGATTTGAGATCATGAGAGTTCTTCCATTCAGTCAAATTTCCAACATTACATATATCTAAAATACATTCTCATACACTGAAATTAGAGATCCTAAGAACTACTGCATTGACTTTCTCCAGATTCTTGAATTTCAGCAGGGGGCAAACCGGTCCATGAGCAATAGTACAGTTGTTTCAGGCATAGTGTCCTCACTTCTGGCCTTTGCCGGCGACTGCAGGGTGGCTGAAGAAGATGAAGAAGAAGAAGAGTCTCGTTTGGACTCTTTGCTTTCTTCTCCTTCCTCAGCAGCAGCATCCCTTTTCAAGGATTTTAACAAGAATGGATTTCTTGGTCTGACCTTTGCTCTTAGCTTTGTCAATTCTCCCATGAACACATCAGCTGCAGCCGCCATTTTTCTTTAGTTGTATATCTAAAATCTCCTCCTTTTTCTCTCCCTTTTTCAATTCTTGATAGAATATATTGATATCAAGATTTGATGAAGGCAGAAGTGCAGAAATTCGGCTGTATATATAGATATACAGGTTGGTATTAAGGGCAAGAAATTGTGTGGTTTAACCAAAAAAATCAGTGTGTGGAAGCTCCCAAGTTAACGCGGTCCCATTG
This sequence comes from Jacaranda copaia, assembly GCA_014898725.1. NCBI lineage: Eukaryota > Viridiplantae > Streptophyta > Magnoliopsida > Lamiales > Bignoniaceae > Jacaranda > Jacaranda copaia. The sequence continues at coordinate 106,953 of JACGDI010004074.1, forward strand.
GTGATGGACCAGGAAATGTTCCAAGGATATTCCAGGAAACTCATAAGGGTGCGTTTTTTTAGACCGTACAAGACAAGGGTCAATGGGAGCTTTTATAAACTTGTGTTTCTGCCATTCATTCATTTTGGTCCTAAAAGACAAACAGAAATACTCCAATTGGCCCATATGGACCGTGGCGAGTGGCAAGATTCTGCAGGGATTAATGGGTTGTGGCCCATGCGATACTACTGCTGGAGTTGGGAAGAAAAGAGAGGAGAAAGGGTATAGCGTTGGATGTCGTTGGTCAAAATAAGGCATGTTTAGATAGTGCTCAAATAGGATGGACTATGTAGATTTGATTGTACTAGTCTTGATATTGAGTGGCTCACCTCCAATGAGGTGTCATTCAAATTTTGTCATATGTGTAATCGGAAGGGCACCTTTAAAAAGTAGATACTGCTCATGGTAACAAGATTTGAAGCTTCATAATATTTGGGCACAATTTACATGGTGGTTGGGGATTTCAAGTTTGACATGGAGATCTTAAATTCAATTAAAATTTGAGCCTCCATAATGTATCAGGATTAATATGAATCCGTTATCACGCAAGGGGGTGTAGCTCACATGGTAGAGCGCTCGCTTCGCATGCGAGAGGCACGGGGTTCGATTCCCCGCACCTCCAAAATCTTTCCTTTATTTTTTCCGCCTTCATTTCTTCTTCACAATTTCTTTGCCCACAGATCCACTTTGTTCTCACTTCTCACACCCCAGAAACGAATGATTACTAGATCAAAATTTGCTATGAAAACTGGAAATACATTCAACTTTGTAGACCAACTTGGAAGTGTTATACATAATCAGATCAAATTTGTACAACAGTAATCTGGGATTTTCATCAATTAAAACATATTATACTAAATAATTTACAGCAGCACTATTCGATACCAATAAAAGAAAAGGAAAGAAAAAGGAAACCTTCATTGCCCTGATGAGCACAGAGAACCCCAAAAATTTTCTTGTTTCAAGCACTAAAGTTCTCGACAAGCATGAAGATTGAGGCCTCAGAACACTGCAAAGCCGGCAACTTCTTGACTTCCATGCTCACGGCTTGAGCCAATCTACTTGGGCTCCACCAGTTTGAGCTGCTCCTATCATCTGCACGAGCCGCCACTTGAGCAGCTTCGTGGCTAGTTGGGGCCGAGCCACTTGTGATAACGGCTTGGCGCTTGTTCTTTAGCATGGATAGCTCACTGTTCCACATATCTTCAGGCCCAGACATTTCGAATCAAAACAAACTAAAAAGTGACCGCAGATATTTGTATTCTTGATGATATTTTTGAGATATCAGCCACACACCACTCAAATATGTATTTAATTCGGACTAATAGTGAACACAGCAGATAGTTATATAGTACGTCAATTGTGTGAAGTTTAAGATTTTTGCCTGTTGGTGGGCACAAAAAGTTGTTTTTTTGGCAGTTAGATTGTGGAAATATCTGTGGGCTTGTTTTCTCTTCAAAGTAGCGACAATAGATATGACTTAGATTTTTCCAGAAGTTGTGTAGCGTGTTTTAAATTCTGCTGTCCAAAACAGCAGCCAGCAGGTGGTTTTCCAGCCACAGTGCAGGCTTGTTGATGGTTTCCGTCCTTAGTTATTTTTAATTGTTCTTCTTCTTTTTTTTCTTTTTTCTTTTATACGAGAAAGGTTAGATTGATTCAATATTAATCACCACACTAAATCAAATTATGCCTCCAAGTCCTATTGATACTTACAAAATACTTATCAATAGCTCACCAATAGTCATCATGTCGATGAAGAAAGTCAAACATTCAATCTTCATATTGATAGAGGAAATCAAACATAGAATGTTTGTGAATTACGCATCCACTTCTTACCGAATAAACCAACATCTATCGATAGTTATTTCAAATTCATATCCTTGCTGGAGGCCTAGAGCAGAAAATAACGTACTCAGTATTTTCAATTCCACGTGTTTATTCTAAAATTTAATATTTAATTTTAAAATTTGATATTAATTAAGAAATTCCTCATTCCGTTTACATAATAATAAGAGATGACACGGCAAAATAAGTAATGAAAATTCAAGTTCATTTTTAGTTTAGTACTATTGTTGTCGTCATGGGAAAGATTGAAAACAGAGCTATGTGAAGGTAAACTACTGAAATCATCATAAGATGATCTGGTTTAAACATATCATACAGGGGATTTCAAATTCTCAGTAAACCATCAAACTGCATAATTGGCATGGGAAGATGAACTTTGGGCCCTTCATTCCAACAGCTGAAATAGCATGTGTGATTATCAATAGAAGCATCCAGCTATGGAAAATAGTCTAAGCTTCGATAGATAAATAGCTGCAAGCATCGAACCTGTTGCCTTACGACAGTTTCACCAACTTCACAATCCTGAGGCAGCAGCACCTCCCACCAAAACTGCCCGAGAAATTCTTTAGCCTTCAGCATGAGAGCAATGAGGAAATAAGGCCCCGTTGAACACTTAGATCTTACATGGGGAGGCCTTGGATCCATATCCAAGGAACGTGCCCTGCATCTGTTTTTTGGAGCATCTTCCATCCGGAATTGTGTTGTCTCCAAATAAGGCCTCTCCACCTACTAATAGATGATTCTTGAACAATTTGTTCCATTTTTGGAGCACTACTCCATGGAAAAGTTATAGGCAAAGATGAATTGTCCTGCAGGGATCAAATCCAAGGCGTCCAACCTTCATACATATTACAAAGGTTGTCTATATTTGTTGCTTGCCTGAGCAGAAAATCCACTTGCTCTGCAATGCTAATTTCCCTGAGATATCCATGATCAAACGGCATTTCAGGCACTGATACAGATTTTAAAATATGCATTACAAGGGAAGCTGATGGATACCTGTTGTCGGTGATATCTCGACCATCAAGTTTCATCTCTACTCGCTTTAAGAGTGACATGGCATAAGCATTTTTGCCTGCCACAAACTTGCATTTTAGAGAATTTTAAAGCATATGGAGAGATGTAGGAGGCTATGCTCCTTTAGATCTGAATTAAAATTGCATATATTCGTAATACTGGAGAGTTTTTTTTTTTTCCTTGGGGTGTGTGTGTGTGAGCGTGGGCAGTGGGGGGAGCATCACAAACAGAAGTTCTGACATCTCCCTCTGTAAGCGCCTTTGCGCTTATGCAAAGTCTGCATGTGCATGAATATCCATGTAAAAACACATTAACATGTTTAACTTTTAAAAGAAAACCTTGAACGATTTTGAGGAAAGTTTTACTAGATTTAGAAGAATACAGAACTCCCGGGGCATCTCTCTCTCAAAAATGCAATACGCAGTCCCGGAGAATCATTGTCCTCTGTGACGAACTTCTGTATTCCGCCTCACACGTTCACATACGAGGACGTCCATTCATTTTCCACAATTCAAGACTCAATCTTCAAGACTATTAAACCACTCCTTGGAACAAGAAATAGTCATATCATGACAACGAGAAAAACTTAACAGTTGCTTCTTTATAATATCTGCTCTTTCTGCTGAAACAGATCCATCACATTTACAATGACTTAACAACCATGACTCTCATTTTCCTGTATCTTTCCATCCAATATAGTTCCAACCAATTAACATGCAACTTTATCTCCAGATTCAAAACAAAGTAATGTTGTTTAAAAATTTGGAATTATTATTAGACTTTATTAACTTCCTCAGTGATGCTACATTGACAGCAGTAAAAGTAAATTTAATCTGCAAAGGTCACCCTATAAGCCAAATTGCAACACAATGATTCTCAGTGCAATTTTCATATCTTTGGAGGCCCATAGAACAGGAAGGAGATTGGAAAGAGGAAAAGAAGGGAGAGTTGGGAGAAGGATACAAATGGAATATAATGGCATAATAAAGATCACAAATGGAATACAATTGCATGAATAAGATAAGGAGGCTATATTTTGAACTACCCGTATGGCCTTGGCTCTATCATTGGTGTAGAATTGAATTTAAGAGGCATAATCAGTCCACATTGATGGATCTTCTTCTTGGTGTTGTACTTTTTATTACTATTATTATGTTCTTTCAGATAAATTTGAGATCTTGTTTGCATGTGTGCAAGATAAATTCTCAAGTTTGTCATTGTTCCTATGCAGTTTACTGCAGTAAGTAAAGCAAGTTGAAGTTCAAGTTTCCAGCATACCATTCATATTGAATGTAAGATATCTTACCCATGTGTTCTTGACTGACAATTTGTGTATTAGTCAAGGTAGTTTTGCGTGTCTCTTCCTCTGCCTTGTCCAGGTTTAACACGGATTCTTCATCTTTGCATGCCAAATGAACATTAGAGCTTTCCTGATAGAAAAGAAAGAGATGTCCTGAGACACTGCAAAATATAACATCTGAAAACCCACATAAATCATAATTTCATTTTAGGGAATATAGATATTAAAAAAAACCTGCTTATTTTCCAAATCTGTTTCCCCAAGGGGAGATTCCAGTACTACAGTCACACTCGATGGAAAGTAATCGGAGCAATCCCCTGTCTCTTGGCTATCAGAACCACCTGAAATTGGTTGAGTCACATCAAGACCATTGAAGCTATCTGCAATACTTGCCTCAGCAGATGTAACACCTGACTCTGCACTGCAACTGCTGATGCTTACTGGCGGAGATATCCATCCACTGTCTGGTAAAGCCAGTTCATTCAAACCAACAGAATCCCCATCATTTTCTCCATCTGAATTGATGAAAACCTCACTGTCCTGGGTATCATATTCAGCATCAGGACCAGAAAGATCAGGCCTCAATGGATCCATGTCCTGCTGTGACCTTACTTGCAGGCTCTCTCCTACTCCTTCAAGAGCCTGGAGAATACATAACAATAACCTAGTATCACTTTTTAGTTTATAGTACATACCAAATCATGTCATTAGCAGCAATTATATCCGATTCATTACTTTATGAAGATTGCCTGCATGAAGACCTGCAGTCCTTGCCAGCCTGGTCAACATGGAGTAAAGCCCCTTGACAGACAATGTAAGAGATGGCACCAAAGGCTTGAACACTTGTAAAGCCTCCTTCACTCTATTATGATAAGACTGGAATATGGCTTGTCCATGAATGGGAGCTATCTCCAATTTTGCCTCTTTTTCTCGAGCCATAGTATCAGTCATAGCAGCAACATCTTTTGAAAGTAGAGACTCAAGTGGAATAAGGACTGCATTAGCCTATTCATATCAAAATGCACACGTAGTTAGAAGAGGTGCGTTCTTCATTGCCTATCCAAGATCATAAGAAGAAAAAGCAACTAAACAGAATTTTTTTTTAAAAACCCCCACAGAAATAAACCTTTGAAAGATCTTCCATAAGAGAAGAGTGTAAGACAGCAGCCTCTTTCCCCAAACTGTGAACATCATGCAGACCTTCTGTTATGGCCAAGACCTGCAGATGAGTGAAGGTTTAGCAAAGATTTCTCTCCCTGTGGTGTATTTGTATCTGTATGTCTCCATAACTGATTTCAACGGCAAATAAAAACAACACTAGCACCAGATCATTATCAATCTCAAATTCATACGGTTCTATACCTCCTAGCTGAATGTAAGACCGTGAACATGCAGTTGGGAACTGCACTGAGGCAGGAGGAAATGGGCTAATACCTTGCATCAGCTTGTGTTTTACACTTTCTGGTAAAAGTTGCAAAAGTCTCTGTTCTTTTATGCTAATCAAAGTCATTCCATATGAAGAACAAGTCAATCAAATTACAGCATCCTATCACACATCTTATAACCCATTAACTTGAACATAAACTATTGAAAACCCCCCCAACCAAATGACAATTAGAAAGTGAAACTGATTGCTAGTTCCCACATCCTGAGAGCAAGTAGCATTAAAGAACATATGCACAAATGGCAACTGAAACTGTCATTGGCCAATGAACGTTAAAGCATATTTCAGTTCTCTATGCTCAAAATTTTAGATAGATACCAAAAATTTTATTGGGCGAGATGGAGGACTGGGAAATATTAACGAAATATCTTTGCAGAGTAGAAAAGAAGTTATTTTTATTCATATACATGTCAGACCACAAAATTTTTTCAAAGTGACTCAATGGAGTCCAAATTTCTGCATAACTAATAGAATGACCCAAGATAGAATGAGGAACAAACACGAAAATGGTCCAAAAAGAATCCATCGATCAAGATGAAAGATTATTTCCTGAGGACTAATTACCTATGAAGACTCACTTTCGCTACAACTCCATTTATGATACATGTAGTAATCATAGATATATTACCAATAACAGTGATAATCGGGAAAAGGGGGTATGGATTAGATCACCAAAAATGCCAAAATAGGAATAAGACTTGACTGATTGCAAAAGAGCGGAAATCAACCACATTGTTAATATTCTATTTTTCTTCAGGCTTATGATTGCAAACATGAACATAAGCTGAAGTGGTAACATGTAACTGCTGGCATTTATTGGGGCAGAATAAGACGGTAGCATAGTTTGCCAATTTTCTACTTTCTTTTGTTTGGGGGAGCAAGGGAAAAAGTTTGAGTTCAATGCAAAATATCTCTGCACTTCACATCAATTAAAATCAATATTTTTACACCCGCAAAATCTTATGTAGACACTACATACCTCTTCGAGCATGGAACCACATTCAGAAGTCAGAGCACTATGACCTCGAACAATGCTCCCATATGCAGATAGTGCCACACTGGCTTCATAAGCAGAGTCCCTCATTACAAGAAGAGTGCTCTGCAAATCACCTGCCCAAAATGAAATTAAGCGATTGCAACTCTGACATATTAAAGCCGCTAGTAACTCACGGTTAACAATTCATGGTGAAATAGGGAATCACTATTAAATTAGTGCTCCAAGATGCAGACATCAACATATAACCCTCGAGCATTTCCTTGATTATCTTAAAAGATGCCATGGATCTTCAATCATGTTATTTCTTTGTTAATCAACGTCATTTGAGCTAATACTAGTTAATTATAAAGGAGAAATGAAGATCTTTCAGTTTGTGACAACAAATCAACAAAAAAGTTCTTTTTATTAAAAAAAAAAAAGGAAAAGAAGAAGAAGAAGAAGAAGAAGAAGAAGAAAACCCATCATGGAAGGGGTTGTTGACCTTAGTAATGAAGATTGGAACACCAGAAGTTGGGACTTATCAAGTTTAAGGTTTTCACCTTTTGACATGCCAAAGAAATTTAATAATCTGGGGCAAAAAGAAAACAAAAAACACATTTCCAAACAATGCAAGAGTAGAAGTGGTTAATGTCAAAAACTTTGTTAAGAACACTAGTCAGATATTTCAGGTATTCTTTTAGAGTTTGTTACACCTATAATCATCTTTACAAGACATTTACCTGATGTGGACTTTGCTTTTACTGAAGCAACTGAAAGTTCATTAGTTGCAGAAACTAAACCACTAGAAGCTGCTTCCATATTGCTTTGTGCAAGCTTCCACTCTGTCTCAGCCCCTGAAGAAAAAAGAAAAAAACAATGTCATTCTGACAGAGGAGCCTGTAAACCTATATTGACTTGCAGTGCAATATTGAACAAGGAAAAGACTTCAAACTGACGTGTAAAAGAATGATAGGTAACATCCAGTTTTGTTATTGCACTTAGGTAAGATTGTTGCCACATTCCACCATCTGCTCCAGTCCTCAATGGAGAAATTTCACCTGTAGTCCTAAACATGTTATCTCTTGAAGCCTCAAACTCCAATATGGAGATGCAAACTTTCATTATGTCTGATGCATTTTCTCGAGCTTCCTGCAACAGTTTTCGTCGCTTAACCAAATGATCATGGAATTCAGGAGGTATTCCTGAATTTCTAGCTTGAATATTTCCAACAGAACTAGAATTTGGACCTCCACAAGCCCAGCTCATTGCCCTCTCAAGCTGCCCTTCTGCTGTGATACAAGTTCCTTCACAAGATTGCAGGCATTCCAGTGACCTAGCTATTTTTGCAACTGAAGAGTGTATACTTTCAAGCAATTTTGGCCTATTGGTGTTCAATATAACTGGTAGTGAGTTATCATCATTTGTGAGAAATTTATGAGAAATCAGCCTGGTACTTTCCAAGGGTCTCAAGGTGATATTGTACATCCATTCCATCTGAGCAATTTCCAAGCTGGTCTTGAGAAGAGCATCTTTAAGTTCATTAACCTGTCTCTTCATGATGGACACAGCTGATCTTGCCGCTCTGACAGTTTCATGCGCATTACAGTACTCTTCAAGCATGAGCTGCACTCTTCTAACAGCCCCAAAATCCAGTTGAATTTGATCAGTTTGAAGATCCTTACTTGACTCTGTCCTCTGCCTCAGAATCTCGATTTCTCTGTCTAATCTTGTCAACAAAATTGGAGCCACTCTATCTTTCAAATATTTGCTGATGTGCTCATGAAATTGGTTTCCAAGTTCTTTCTTCACTACATCAACAAGTTGATCAAATCCTAAATTTTGATCAAAAGATGCAGCCACATCATGTGTGCAGGAATCAAGCAAAAGATCTACCATAAAAACCTTCCAAATAAAAAAGGCATGACTGTTAAGTAAACCAGGAAACTTCCATATATATTCAGATATAGAGCATCCTGAATTTATTGAGTCTACAAGATAAGGACTTATACTTGAGCTATATGAAGCAGGCCCAACGGATGACATCAGTGCTTGATCAACTGATTCCAACTCAGAGAAAGGATCAATTAAGGCAGACAGAAGTGCTTTCCTTCTCAAGAAGTGTGGTTCCTTATCTGTTTCAACCGTAGTTAGAGATTGTAACTGAAGTTCAGAAGTGACCAAAGCGCTATTAATGTTTGCTTCTTTCTTCATAAGTGATGAAGTTCGCAGATCTTTCTGGTTCCATGTTAGATTAAGTTTGTCCAGCTGCACTCTGCAAGCTTCTTCTTGAGATGCCAGCTCCTCAGCTTCTTCCCACGATAAATGATCTCTACACTTAACAGCAGCTTCCTCAAGAGCCAACTGTTGTTCAGTGATGAGACCTACCTTCACAAAGTAGTTAGACTCAAGTTCAATCAAAGAAACTCTCTCTAGTTCAACCTGGATAAGCTGATCAACCGCTGTCTCTACAGATCCACGAATTTGGGAGATAGACCCAAAAATATCCATAACATCAGAATTAAATGAAATAACAGATTTTATCACACTGTGTATAACCACTTCAGTCACATTTCCAACAAGGTTTCTACAAAAGTGAATGCTTGTCTTGAAAATAGAAGCCCAGCTTTCCAGTGAGCTGTAAATTGAACTATCTGAATCAACCTCAGCATAACAGATATCCAGGCCAACATGGTGCTTTAGCTCATTAAGAAACTCTGTCACAAGTACACATTTTTCTATTTGCTCTTCAAACTCACAGAAAAAAGACCCAAGATCAGACTGCAAGCTACTGTTTGTATTTCTTTCCCCTCCAAAATGATCCAGACTTTTGTGTATTCTGTGCTTGACATCAGAAAACAAATTGCTCAATGCTGCATTTAAAATATTTAGAAAGTTTTCTTGCTTCTCTTCAACCTCCCCACAAAATTTAGTGTTCATTGTTACTTCATGAATTGCTGGTCCAGAAACAATGGATTCCTCTTTCCTCTTGAGACCTGTGAAAGCAGATAAAAGACGTTCCTTGGCTTTTGATTCATTCTCTGGGCCAATGGAGGTAACAAGTTCTCCGCACTCTTCTTCCAATCTTTCTATTTCTGCAGCATATTTTGTCACCTTGAGGCAAAGATCATCATAATTGCTCTTAGCAGAACCAAATCTATCAATGCGTCCATTGGTGATAAGTTCAGCACCCTGCCTTCGGGCGACTGATATAGAGTCCGATGATAGATTATTCAAAGAAAGCAAAACTTGTGCCCAACCATGCACTGGACTGGTTGTAAGGTAATTCAATGGTAGAATTCGCTGCAAAGCTAATGAATACATTCGGAGTGCAGCAACTGCTGAAGAAAGCCCGTGATCCAGCTCAGCTACTAACTGAGAAACTTCCCTATCAATGTCACGGCACTGAATTTGTGTGGGTTCAGGAACTACAGTCAATGGAACTCCAGCCCCTATAACTGCAGATGTAAGAGAAAGAGCTTCTTCTGCACCAGTCAGCTTTATGCAGGCCTTAATTTCTGGAATTGAATTACTTCTTAAAGCATCAAGAATCCTTCCATGCTGCTCAATCCAGGTTGCTGCCTCTCGGCCTTTCTCTATTACTGTGGCCTGAGCTTGAGCAAATTCCTGAAGCTGTATTTCAAACAAGGCATGGCTTTTTTCTGAAAGACAAGTAGCTTCAGCAACAATTGATTTTGCAGATGTCTCATGTTGAACAAGATTAGATCGCTCCTGGTCAGCACGATAGAAATGATTTGATACAATCTCATACTGGTTTAAAATGCTGGCGAACCTCTGCACATGATTTTGAAAGGTCAGATAAGTTCAATTAAATTCATAAAACTTGAAATAGGTCAATGACCGAAATTGTTACAAACCTCCATTGCAGATTCAATTGCTGGTAAGGTAGAGAGTAAAAGATCATGATGTTCCTGGACACATTAAAAAAAGCAGTGACTCATTTTGGACTTCTGACAAAACATATGCTTGTGTGTCAGACTTGCAGAAAGATATGTGGGACAGACATTACATAGGAACTCCTGCCGTCAACAAATCAAGATCTTCTGAGATATTCTAATACAAACCAGCTAGAAATTGTAATGAACAAGCTCATTGCTCAATATAATCAAGATTATGCATTCGAATGCAATAAAGACTAAATAACCTTCATTTAAACAAAGACAGAAACTCTAATTTGGAATTTTCCTCTGGCAGAAACACAAAAACTCCAAACTGAAGTATCTTCTTCAAAATACAAAAATGATCACCGCAATATACGAGCTCAATTGTACACATCCAAATGCCATAAGGACTAAATAGGCTTCATTTAAACAAAGACAGAACTAAAAATTGGAACTTGACTCCAAACTTAAGTATCTTCTTTGAAATACAAAACTCATCAAAGTTTTAAATTAGTAAATACTGCGCTAATGTTTAGAAAATGACCAATGTTAAAGGACATGTTTTTTAATTCATGAATACCTGCAAAGGAACACGGATTTCTTGGACGCGTGATGCAAATAGACTTAAGCTTACAGCAAGCTCCATGCCCTTTCTTTCCTCACCAACAACAGCTGCATCATCATGAAAATTTGCACGTGTCCACTCCACAAGAGGATCCCACACAAAAACTTCTAATAACATCAATATTATATCCTTATTCTTCCTCAAAACACCTAAAACAGCCTCACAGTTCGCCCTAAAGGAGCCTTCAATGCCAGTTAGACCTAAAGCTGCTTCAATTGTCTGGGTAAGGCGGAACGGTACGATTTCAGGGATCTTTAATCTCTGCCCCTTGTCAAAGCACACATTGTAATCTATATGCACAATATCCCCAGTACAAAAATCAACAAGGATATTATCCAAGTGTCTATCACCTAGGCCCAGAATGTGCCCCACAATACTCATGACTGCCACACTCCCAGAAAACCTGCAAGGAAAGCAAATTATTAAAGCAAATTAATGCAAAAGGATCTAATGAGGAAGTAAAGAAATCAAATTCAGCCCATACTTATAACCTCTGGACATGTCTAATGGAAGTTTAGTAACACACATTTCTAGTTATTAAGTGTGTTATGAATCCTATATTCAATCTGCCCTATCGTTTAATTGAACAGCCTAATGTTTCATTCAATGGAATGGTTGCAGTATTATTTACAAAAAGGTAAGGAAGACGAAATTAAGTGCACAAATATCACCAAGGCAATAATTGGCCATGATTTACAAGCAAGTTAAAATGAACACTCCATTCAAGTAATGCACAATCAACCTTGAAATCATGGAGAAAACAAAAAAACAAAATTTTCTCTCTTCTTTCGTATTTCACAAGTACAGAGGCCAATAGCTATTTACGTTTTGGGTTTGCATGTATCATCTCTACAGCTTCCAAATAGTATCTTCGACAAAATCTAAGGTGTCTGAACAAAAAATAACAATCACAGAAATTGCATGCACAAAGAGAGAAATGCTAAGATATCAATGCCACATAGATATGCAAAAGAAAGATTAGATAAAGAATACTTCCAGAAACATAGTATGCGTGTGTGCGCTCTTGAAGATCAATGCAAATCACCTTTTCAATTTTGAGGTGAAGGCCTTAAATCCTTCACTGGCACACCAAACCTCTTGATGAAGAAGTTGCTTAGGAGTCTCATTCATGAGATCTAAAAGAACTTTTCGCTTGACATCATGAGGCCAGTCTCTTCTAGATATTACTCTTCTTATGCCTTTCTCTTTAAGTGCTGGTATAATTTTTCCGTAGAACATGTCACTGGGCCGAGGGACAGGAGGAGCTGCACTATTTGTATCAGCACCCAGTGCAGAAAGCTGTTGTAGCTGGGCTCTCTTCTGCCATGATTTAAAAACACTATAAATGCTAATCACGTTATCCACCCACTGGATCAGACCGGCTCGTCCACTAATAGGGGTCACAGAGTAATAACGGATGCCAAGTGACTGCCTACGTGTAGCAGATGAAGACTGCATAAAACCATTCACAGATTGCAATAGCTGCATAATTCTGGCATCAAGGCGCAGGTCTTCTCGTCCTTTTAAGAGATATGTATACTTCTGACCATCAGAGCCCACTATAACAAGCTTTTTTGGCTTAGTTTTGGTTGGTAAAATGGCTAAATGGTCAGAGAAAGAAGCTATTGTCACAATTTCCTGGTGCAAGCTATCTAAGTCACCCTCTGATTTGGATATCATAATTTGCTTCTCAAGACCAGGCATTGGAGCATCAGAATACGACAGTAAAGCCAACTCTGGAGCAACTTCTCCAAACGAGATTGAGGACTTCCTCTGATAAGATGCCAAGGAGGTAGCAATGGTCTCCAATGGTCGCCAAACGTCCCCCAATGCCCCAACAGATGCAGGAGGAGTCTTAAATTTTGTGACAGCTGATTTGATTTGTTCCTGGTACTCCTCCAAAAACCAGAGTTCATGAGGTGTTTCAGGTCTCCGAGAAGTAGAAGTCAAACGACGCTCTAAGACCACAACAATGGGAGCCATCATAGCCGAGTACTTTGCAGCATTAATCTTGCTCTTCTCCCCATGAGTCAGAGTTGTATTCTCTGCAATTCGTGTAGCCTCCTCTTTCAACAAATTTATGCGCCTCATTACATCTAATAGATTGCAAATATGAAAAGAGGTTAACACTATTGGACTGATAATCTAGTATATTCATACTCACACATTGTGAAAAATAGGATGCATGACTACCATTTACCAGAAAAGATGGCTCACTAGAGAGGAATAGCACAATAGGCTCAATCAGCTAGGCAAGAAAAAGGTAAAAATTATGTTTCATCATATGTAAATCTGGATTTGAATAACAAATGCTTAAGAGTTTATCCATACCATTAACTACTGATGGAGCATTTACTTTCCAGTGACGAGTCAAAAAAGAACAAAAACATATACAAGGGAGTGAAAAACAACATATCAATTTTCCCCGCAGAAAGCAAACACCCACACGATTACTCCCAAGCATTGACTCCTAACAAATGGAAATAAACACAGCTTTCTGAATGAGCTTTATTGGCTATTTTTGGGTCATTCTCTGGGAAGATTTTCAGGTTCCAGACACTGAAAGGGGTCAAATCTGTTTGTTTTACCAAATTTTCAAAGGCCCTATTTCGAAAATATCCTGCAAATATAAAACCCATGTTCCAACCCATATCAATTTGAAAATGTAAACTCAACTTCTGAAACAATTCTTTGATAATGAAAATGAGATCAAAACAAATTTTGAAACCAAAAATAGCTATTCTTTCATTGCAATTTTTCCATCCAATTCGTGGTCATGGTGGGTTCAGATTGTTTTTATTGTGCTTATTTGTAGAATCAGTCATAAAATAATGAACAGAAATCTATCCATTTGTTCACTGTAGGTTCCTATTGTCAATCCAAAAATCAACTGTTGGGCACATAGTTTACTCTGAAAGACAGACAATTGGAAAGCTCCGTTATTTTCACATAACAAAACACATTCTAGCAAAAAAGAAATTCTTTTCCACGTATTTGTAAAAATGGAGTTTCCTGAATAATCGAGGGAGTAAATTTTTTCATCCTAAATCTTATGTGAATGTGGAAGCCAAAGGTAATTCCTGCTTCAGGCATTTGTTTTTGCGTCAGATGCCTCTTCCCCTATGCTTAAGGTCCACTAAACAAAGTATAGCTTGCATCCATGTCACAACCTGTGTGGTAGCTATTTATAACTTATTTTCAAAATTTACTCTTCCATACCAGCTGCATCATCATAATTGGCTTACTTTTTGCTTGTTGAGTGTGTCCATCTGGAGCAAAAGAAATGTTGTAGGCACAGACAAGAGTTGCAGGGTGCTGGTGTGCTCCAGCATAGTAAACTTTATGCAAATGTAAATAATAAATGCCATCAAATTTTCACTCATTCAAGGATCATGTAGGAGATAGAATGGTACACACTTTGCATCCAGGAGTGAAGGCATATTTAACTGCTAAGTATCAAGCTAAACAACCAAAAAAAATTACCTGCATGAAGATCCTGGAGTGTACCAAGCCACAATTCCTCCCAAAGGACAGTTACATTTTCAAGCTCTTTTATCATCAGCTGAGCATCCTGTACTAATCTTGGATAAAGTTTATTCTGCATATTAAAAAGAGCAAACTTCATGAATGATATTCAACACCATCGAATCTCATATGATGGTAATGAAAATTATATGGTCAAATTTGCATTGGTTGAAAATGATCTTTCAAATTTTCATGTAAAAACAGGTGCACGTGGGTTGTTTTTTTTTTTT
>JACGDI010004074.1:121958-145713 GCA_014898725.1 Jacaranda copaia
TAGCAATTCCAACTTGTATTTTTTCTTAATTTTCTACCAGATAAAAAATTCATATGCCAAAGAGAACAAAATTCTAAGTGATTGAATAGAAGGGCTTTCCCCCCAGTAAGTTATCTTTGACTGGCCCCAGAAAGGATACCATGCTAAAGCAAACATGAGTCAGGCACATAATTTTGAGGCTCAAAAGGCACCTATTTTGAGTAAATATAATCTATGTAATAGCTTTCTGTTATCTAGATTGTACATAATAAGGAACAGTCAACTACTTCAACGATCAAACCTAATTAACAGCCAGAATATTGCATTGCATTCACAAATAGAGGTGAAAGATAAGTCGAGCCGGCTCATAAGCTTCATAAGCCGGCTTGAGTTGAGCTCGAGCATTTATATGAATCGAGCTTGAGCTCATTCATAACTGTTCAAAAGCTCATGAGCATTTTTCTATTTTTAAATATTAGTATATATTAATTAAATAATTAATATATATTAATAATTTACTTTCTTTTTCTAATTTTAAATATTTATTATATATGATTAAATAATTATAATATATTAATAATTTAATATTTTATCAACAATTATAATATATTTCATTATAGTAATTATTATAATATATTATACTTTAATATATATTTTATTTATAATTATAATTTAAATTATTTTATTAATTATTATTAAATAATTATGATATATTAATAATTTAATATTTTTATTTAATTTAAAATTTTCGGGCGATTGGCTAGAGCTTGACTCAAGCTCAATATTTTGAACTAAAGCTCAACTCGAGCTCGATTCATTTACACTCCTATTCACAAATGAAGGCACCCCGCTTAAAGGCAGTTGATGAGTCCAAAAGACTGCTATAGAAACAAACTTACGAAGAAACCATGGAGAAAATATTCATATATTTAAGAAAATAAGACCTTGAATGAGGAATCTGACAAGGAAAAAATGCATGTAGTTATTATTCTCGTCTACAAAAAAAGGTGTCAAGCACAAGGGAAAAACAAATAAGACAAATTTTGGGCCATTAGCTTACCATTGAATAGTTTTATACCCATACTTAATTTAAACATATGATGAATTAGAAATAAAAAGACAGGACTAATGTTGTAAAGTCATGTCAAATTGAGAGGAAAATATAGTCAGACATTACGATAGAGACATTTGCTAACCAAGTAAGCAAGAATTTTCTGAAGCTCCTCGGAAGGTGCCTTCTCAACAGAATTTGCATCAACAAGGGTCGGGTAAACTAAAGACCATGGAGAAAGTTTTGCCAGCATGAGTAGCAATGTCTCTAACTGCTTCCTGACCACTTTATCAGGATGAGAACTTAAGCGAGCAAACAATTGAGGTGTTATTTCCTTCAACATTAGAACGTGAAATCAGTATAACAGTACGTTTAATCTTCAGTCAGGATTTTGAAAACATTATTTTACCTGCCAGGGTAGCAAAGGGACCTTTGAAAGAGCAGGCTCAAGAATGTCTTTTAACTCAACTCCATAGTTGACAAGAATGTGCAACACGTAAAGTGTGGCCCTCAGGGTGTAACTCACATACTTTGACTCAACATCACCGCCAGTTAATTGGCCATCAAAACTTTTCAAAGATGAACATGAAAGATAATTTATAAAAGCTTGAGCTGCTTGACCAAAGAGAGAAACCCTTCTCCTCCTCAAAGACCGCCAAACATCAACCAAATCAGCCGCCACGGATACTATTTTGGCTTCGTCTATGGTGATGTTAGCAGATACAAAGCATTTCTGCAACTGAGAAAATAGCGCAGCAGAGAGGTTATTGCTACTACACTCCTCGGTCCCAGGTGCGCCAGCACTAGTTTCAATAACATCTGCTATTTGCAGCAATATTGGCTTCAGTTCATCTTCATTTTGTGTGCATTCGGTAACAAAAATGTTGCAATCTCCTCTTTCCTCATGTAACTCTTTCTTGTCAGATCTTTCCGGAATAAGTTGTAGAATTAAGTTTTTAACATGCAATTTCTCTTCTTCAGTTAATACAAATCTCTCAGGTTGGATTTCAGTAGCAAGAATGGGAGAAAAAGAACAACAATGAAGAGCCACCTCACCATTGGAAGAAACGGAGGCTCTAGCTTGAGTATAACACCAGGATGCAAACAAAATCCACGACTTTCCCATCATTGGGCAAAGAAGTGTGGATGACTTCCTAGCGGTGCCCACAAGTTCCTCGATAACAAGACTAAGTCCTGATTTAGAGTCTTTATTAACAAAACAAGAGTTGAGTGCCTCTTTGCCTGGAGAAGAAATTTCAGTCTTGTTGAAGTCTGCTTGCATCTGAAGAATGGAACCCTCCATGTTTTTGCCTAAACAATCTCCTTGCAACCAATTTGAAAGTTTTAAGCATGCTTTCGCCTTCAAAACATTCTCATGAGAATTGAATGCTGCAGTTGAAGCAGAAACCATGAAAGGATGCACAAATGACCAAAGATTTTTAAATGCATCTTCAAGCTTGTTTTCAGCTCGCATGAGGAGAATGTTCTCATATTCCAGGCTCGAGATGAAATAATCACGAAAACTTTCATCAGAGCAAAGTGAGGCATGGTCTTTGAGGTAGTTGCGGAGACGGGCAGCCAACATTAAGTTCCTCTGCTTGCGCGCCAAAATGACTAAATTCTTACAGAGTTCAAGAGTCACAGGCAAAGCTGGGAGAGTATACTGACAAACACGCAGAACTTTTAGCCACAAACCGCAATCTTGATGAACTTGGTTAAAAGGAAACCGCATGGTTTGGATATATGTATTTAATAACGACTGGAAGGGTTTGCCCTGGCTGTCTCCAAGCTTGCAACCCTCTTCAAATGCAAGAATGCAGTACAATTGATTGACATGTGGTGCTGCCTCCACCAGTCCATCAAGTGGCAAAACAGAGAATGTCTCCTCCAACATTAATTTGGCCTTTTGCAACTCATGGGGCACTTTTTCCACCTTACCCTCAATATGGAGAAGCATTGCCTGCAAAAGCATTTGTTCGCTTCTTTGCAAAGCCAACTTTGGATCAAGCGTGAGTTCGTTGCTACTTTTGGGGGTCAAGTCAAGGTATGACCATGCTGCCTGAAAATCACCCTCGTCAAAGCGAGCCAAAGCTTGAATTGAATTTATTTCATTTCCAGCAGTTGTCAGAGCGCCAGAATAACTCTTCCCAGCATGCTTTGCACGAATAGTTTGCAGCTCTAATAGCCATGATTCTAGAGACTTCCAATCAGAAACGGCTGTGTAGCTCTCGATAACACGTGCAATGGCAAACTGTACACCATCAGAACCCATAGAAGTGAGTGATTCTTCAGTCTGTAACAAATGAATAAAGTGTGCAGCTGCTTTTTCATGCTGGCCTCCTGCCTGATACACAAGCCCAGTAATCCACAAAAAATGGCCCGAGTTTTTATTATTATTTGAACCTTGGTTTTCGTCGGCAAACAAGGGAGAGAATGCCATGGTTGCCCATTTCTGCAACCCAACCAATGCCTCTGGTTCACAATTCTTACATAAAGCCAGTGCCAAGTTCCGTATGATTCTCAAAATATCCCCAGCATATCTGCCTCTAATAGTCTGCAAATTTTCACTCGCCTGGACTCTTGACTTATCTATCAGAGCTGAAGCTACAAGGTTGCTTAGATCCTGCAATCGTATTGTGCAGTAATGAATAGTAGCATCATGACACTGTAACGCCAGTCCAGCATCCATCATAGGCTCACTTATCCGAGAAAACCACTCCTCACAAACTTTCTTATTTGCCCTAAAAAATAACGAGCTTGACCGGGAAGCATGAGGTAAGATTGTTGACCCTTCATATGAATTGTACACATTTTTCTTCAAGGCCTCAACAAATTCTAGTAACAATCTCATCGGTAACAAATGAGCATAAGAACCTATAATATTTAATGCTCCATCATTTTGTTGTGTCTCAAGTTGTAACACATGAGAAATGTCAAGAAGCATGCGCTCCAAAGCAGCAAAAGTTTGAGTTGGCCCCCCAAGGTTAGTTCGAAGTCGAGTAGTAATGCAAAATCTAGCCGCTTCATGTATAGCCCACCAGGCACCAGCAAGGTGATTAACTGAGCAATTTTTTTCAAGAATGTCTTCATCCGCTTTGATGTCCCACCATAAACCATTAGCATCAAGAAATTCTGATTCCTCTGGCTGAGTCAATGGGTGGTGTTTTTTGCTCCGGCAAGAATGAATGAACCGCTGGATCCAAGAAGATAAGGGCACTTTCCATCTCTGCGAAATATAACTCAAAATAGAAACGAGCTGCTGGGAGTGGAGTTGCTGAGGCAGTTGCTTAAGGGCAAAGATTTGCTTCCAGTGCAAGGATGAAATACTGGCAAATGCAGGAGAACGAGGCTGGCACGTGTTGACTGCTCCACAATCATAAAGCCCACACGTATATATTGCCATAGGTAACACATGAGAAAGCAACTTAAGATATGCATTTTTTATATCTTTTTCAGGATCACCAAGTTTTTCAAGAATCCTTTCAGCAATAACAGGAAAGTGCATGGGATGGACAATTTTTGCTTCCAAAAGCATCTCAAGAACTGTTGCCACAAGAGATCTTACTTCTGGTTCCCAATCTGAAGCAGCATCTAAAGTTGAGAAAAGCAAGTCCTGGATGATTCTCCAGCAAGCAATTGCTTGACAAGGGTAAATTGGAGCCTTTATATTTCTGTACATGTTAATAACATTTTCACAGAATTTGTGAACCCATTTAAGAGCTTCCACTTTGACTGCCAAAGGAGATGAAATGTCAAGAGCTTTAACAAGGAGCTCAGTGTGCCTCCTCAGATAACTAAAAACCATCGCTGGATATATATCTCTCACAATTTCCTCCTCCAAACATGTCCCAGCTAATATTCGAGGAGAATTCATCCCACCATTCTGTTTTCTTATGGAGCACTTGCTCATAAACTCAATGGCCGCCAGCCTTTCCAATGTTCTTAGAAGAGTAACTTGCAATTTTACACTGCTCTGTATTTGCAAATTAAAGGGATCATACTTGTCACTTATGAAGGCTATCAACTTCTCTGCCCTGCTAGCATATAAAAAGTCAATATCTGCTTGCCCAATCAAAGTATAACCTCCTCTCAAAGCAACACAACTTAACAGTACTTCCAAATTAAATTTTATCAACACAAACAGCTCAGATTTAGAATATCTGTTAGAATCTATTGGCAGTCCAAGCTCATGCCCTTTATCTGAATTTTTCTCAAGCTTGCACTTCAATAATTGTAGCTCTTCAAAAAGAGAATCCATTGTTTCTTCAACAACATCATTTTTCCCATGTTGAAGTAAAAAGATATACGTAGCTGCAGCACTTCCAGTCACTACGTGATTTGGATGCAAACGCAGCTGAGATATGGGTCCATCAAATTGTAGTATCTTATGCACAGATGATGGCATAAGCCCAAGCTTTTGAAGCGACAGCAACTGCAAGTTAGTTTTAAGAACACCATAAACCTGGAAGGAAGAAATTTTTTGGGTCTCCACAACTTGGTTTGCATTTTCCAGTTCTAAGCTTTGGAACAATATATCCACTACAATAGAGTAAAAATTAGAAAAATTTTCACTTAATATTTCTGCTAACAATGTCAAGCACCTCCAAGAATCCTCAATCCATTTCGACCATCCAAATTTTCTTCCGATCATAGACAAGCATCCCAATAGAACGGGCACCATTTGGGAAAGGGGTTCATTTATTTGTTCAAGAAAATTCATTTCCAGTAAACCAGATGCCACGGATTGTAAAACTGTACAAAAACAAGACAGCAGGGCAAGTAATCTCTTAAATTGTTGAGGAGTACCAAGACTTCCATCCTGGAGTAGCACATCCATGTCACCTAAAAACTTTGACAGCAATCCCAGAGAAAACTGCATATTATTCACCCAATGTTTCTGAAATTGTAAGAAACTATCCATAATAACACGCTTATCAGAATCCACAATGTCGGGTACCATCGCCCACCCAAGAAGTAGATCAACAATGTCCATGAAATGGGGCTGGAAGCATCTTAAAAACTTCAATGAAATCAATGTCAACAAACCAAGAAGCCTGGGCAGTAAACTCATGGAGGTTCTCTCATCCTCAAGAAGTTCCTGACAAGCTTTAAGAATTGGCAAAGCATATCTCTCAACAGTTCCAACCTCTCCAACATTAAGAAACTCGTGAAGGCTATCCAGAGCTAGTTCCGAAGTCCCATTACCAATATTGCTCAGAGACGGAATTGACCATCCAATAAATCGATCAATCAAAGTGCCAAGTAGAATATGGTTCTGCCTTCCATTTGCGGATATTTGAATCGTACACAATGCGGAACACAAAGCCCCATATGCTGTAGCTGCTGCATGACGCACTGAATATGACCTATAACAAAAGTTCAACACAATAAACCAATTACACAAATTATAAATTTATGGAAAACAGAAGGCATTTTTAATTAAAATTTTTTTATATCAAATATTGCAAACAATTAGAGCATCTTGTCCATGCTATTACAAACTTCCATTGATGATAGAAAAGGAAATCACACATAGATTTTCATACATAGACTTTCATCGATTAAAATGCTTTAATTGATACCAGAAGTACAGGGCTTAGCACTGCTTCTTGACGATTCAGGAATCATACATGCATTCAACTATCGTGCTGAACCTATCTCTGTCAAATAACAATTTGAAATCAATAAACATGTCTATGTTCTCTCATTCCATATCAAAATCTTGATTGTCCTTCTGGTCATGCACCATTTGCTTTAGATCTCATACCATTTTTGAGTCCAACTGTGTTATCCTTTAAAATTCATCAATCTATTCCTTCATAATGAACAACTTAAAAGGAATAAGGGAAAGAAAATTAGGCAAACTAAAGTAGAATTCTAGTTTCACAAGTGATGCACACATGCTCTGGTGTAAGCATTGGCCTATCAACAAATGGACAAAACAAAAGAGGTCCAGACTGAATACATCCGTAAATCTATAATCCAAACTGCAGTGATCAATCAGTTCATTCATAATCTATAACAAAATAAACATAATGAGTACGACGAATGATTGAATTGATACATATATGACAAGACAACGAGTAGAGAACTGCCATATGCATCGCAAATACTAAAAAGATACAGTGCGGTTGAAGAATTACTTATCGCTTAGGAGTTGAGAGAAGCCTTGAGCAAAGAACGAGGCGCAGTGTGCGACCAGGACTGAGTTAGGAGGGTACAGTATGGCGCGGTGAAGAGAGGCGATGGCGGCGAGACGCGCCGATTCGTCTTCTTCAGAAGGCGGCGGCGAAACAGTCCTGGCGGAGGAAGAGGAAGAAGAAGTAGCAGTGGTTTTGGACTTTTCGTCCTTCGGCAGCGCGGCCGTGAGGAGCGCCACCAGTTGCTGCTGTTGATGGTGAAGGCCTTGCATCATATCTCCACCGCATTTCCCTTTTTCTGTCTTCTTACTTCTTCCTTGACTCTGAGAGCTTTCTGATTGGGGTTTTCTTTTGAGTTTCCTCGTCGCCGGAGCAACCAGAAATTAGAACACTTCCTTTGTTTTTTCGTTTTTAACCTTTTTCCGATTTCCGTTTGGGAATAATAGTAACAGTTTCCTTTTTTTTATTTTTCCGTTCACACTGCCGTTAAACTCACCTTATATCTTCATTTTTACTCTTCGACCCGGACCTTTTCACATATTTATCGCCTTGCCCTTTCCGTTCACTTTAATTACACTTTGCCCCGCAAAGTTTTTGAAACATCGACTCAAGCCGCTTGATAGTAAATACATGCTTTGAAAGGTTGAGCGATTATCATTTTGGGGCTTGGTTGTTACGAAAATAATAAGTAAAATAATTTGAAGAAAACTTTTATATAATTGAGAAAACATATCATTTTTGAAGAAAAAATTAGGGAAAATCTTAGGGCGCATTTAGTTTTATTTTCATTTCTATCATTTCTAAAATTTGAAAAGTTAATTAATAGAAATAAGTAGAAAATGAGTTTATATTTGAATAAATTGTTAAATCAATAATGATTATGTTGATTTTAATATGATTTTAATATGAGTTTGTATTTGTATTTCCATTTCCATCATTATGTTGTATTTTAAAACAATGATCATTTGTTAGTTCCTACTTAGGGGTGTTCATAAGTCGGGTTGGTGGGGAAAATGAATTTGAATCGATCAATTTTAATTGATTCGATTTGGTTCGGGTTTTATGATTTTTAATGCTTGAACCCTATATCGGGTTGGTTTGGTTCAGATAATTAGGTTCTCAAAAAAAAAAAAAGGGGAAAGAAGGAGGAGAAAGTACAAATTACAATTTCTTGAGTTCTTTAATTATAAAATTAAAATAATCAAATTATTTGCAAAATATTAATCAAAATTCAAAAATACACAGTATTGCACAAGAGCACTAGAAGTTATAATTGTTATAAATTAGTTTTTTCTCTACCACAAATCATGATTGATAATATAAAATTTCAAATTCAAAACCGAAAAAAAAATTTAAGATCTTATAATTTTTGTAGAAGCTTATATAAGTTATTTTTTAAAAAAAAATTATTAAACACTTTTTGACATTTTATAAAACTCTCAAATATCTTATAACATACTTTGAAAAACTTATAAACTCATCAAAACACCGTATTACTCTCAGTAGAGCTAGCTTTTATCTCATTCAAAGTCTCTTGTTATAAAAACTTTTGAAGTATATTTTAATTTTATTTATCTCGCATGCAAGTTTCGGATGTTAATGGTTGGAATGGATTAGATTCTGGCTTCATTATAATGCCATTTGACTTTAAAGGCCATTGCCAGTGGCTAATGCAGCTGCTCATGTACAATTTGTGTATCTTTTGTCACATCCCATTTTGCAAAACAGTTTCCAACTAGCTTTCTCGGAGCTCTGGTATTTAAATCGCAGCTTTTTTATTATTATTATTATTATTATTATTATTATTATTATTATTATTATTATTCATAAGAAAGACATGATTATAGTGGTGTGCGTATGATTAACGGAAATTTTTGATTTTTTAAAAATTATAACTGAAAATCGATTCGAACTAGTTTAGTTCAGTTCGATTTCGATTTTTTCAGTTTCACCAAAATCGGAACACTCCCCCCTCCAAAATAAAAGGAAAAAAAAAAAAGGAAGTGTGATATAAAAGTTTGTTTAATAAAAAAATTGAATTGTGTTACTTATTTTTTTACTACCAAAAAATTTATTTGATAAAAATTTATTTTTAGATGAAAATATTGAATTAGATTATATAGCAAATTAAATCTTAAACTCAGGCTACTAAAGTTAAATAGTTAATTGGATTTGTAAATTTTGTGAAAAAAATAATTATAACCTTATTAAATCATCATTAAAGGATAATTTTAGAATATTGATAAAATTTATATCCAAATTATTTTTTTTATGTTGAATTCTCTAATTTATCCTTCAAACTATATTGTCAATTTTTTTTGTTGGAATAATTTAAAAGACAAATGATGTAAATGCATAAAAATAAAATTTATTTTAGACATAAAACTGTCTTTATTTTCTTAATAATATAGATAAAATCTTTATTGGCAAGCAGAAGCAATATACTACTAGTAATGCCACAAAGATAGCTGAGTAGGATTCAATCCCTTATCCCTTAGTTTGCAATTTAAATTGAAATTTCAATTTTACTTATCAACATACCCTATAATATACATAAGTTTAATTAATTTAATTTTCTTTTTATATAATATTTTTTGCTCTTTAAATCATAATCAACTATATTTTATATGTAATGTGTATTAGTTCATATAATAAAAGAATTATGTAATTCTACTGTTTGAATTTAGAAAAAATATCATTTTTTTTTCTCTTTGTATCATAACTATTCATGTTTTTATATGCCATATATTAATATCTATGGTAATGTTTGAGTATGAATTATATTATTTGGATTATATATTTTGGGAGAATGAATTTTGGAAATGAGGTCAAAGAATGTGATGTATGTTTGTTTATGTTTTGAAAATAGTAAGAAAATTATTTTGAAAAAATTTGATATGTTTGTTATATTTTGGCAGGAGATAATTTTTAATGTAGAAGTTAAATCAATGCTTTTTTATTGATTTTTTAGGATAAAAATGAAATTGGGTGATTTTTTGTTATTTGAATAATAATAAAATATGTACGATCTATATATATAATATGCATGTGTCTATTGAAAATGGGGAAGTTTTCTCAAAAAAAAAAAAAAAAGAGAAAATTTTGGGGATAATGAAAGATGAAAGATGAAAGAGTGTATTCTGGAAAATTTAATTTAGCATTTTGGAGGAAATGTTTTTGTATGTTTAGTTGCATTTTGGGAAAACAATTTTGTTTTCCCAAAATGTAACCAAACATAGCCTATCCTATTTATAAAATATAGGATTTTTAATAACTATTTTGATATATTTAGTAATAAAATGACAAAATCATTCATATTTTATAAAATAAAGACAACATAGTTTTATTTTCTCTTCTCCAATTTACTTCTTTTTTCTTTCTCAATTATTTCAACTTATCAAAATTTTCCTTTTATTTATCCCAAAAACTTAAAAATACATTAACATTTTCATTATTTGAAAATTTATATTTATTTATCTTAAACTTAAAAAATTTAAATAAAAAATGTGAAATAAAACTAAAACTAGTAGCACTTGAATAATAAAATTTTATATATAAAAAATAGAAAAATGGATTTAAGCGAACCAAACTAAATTGATTTTTTTTTTTTTGGTTTTTAGTTTGATTTCATTGAGTAAAAAAATTGAATTGAACCGAAAATTGAATTTTTTTGAAACACAAAATCGAAAACTGCACAAAACCTAATTAAATTCGATTCAATTTTAAAATTTTTAGTTGGTTTGATTGGTTTTGGTATTTGTTGAACACCCCTAGACGTAAAGGAGTGTATACTATCCCAAAAAGAACTTAATAAAATAAACATATTGCAATTACTTAGGGCTCGTTTGTTTATAAATTGCCAAAAGTTTTTTCAACTCCCTAAATGTAAACAAACATATCATCACATTCCCCAATCACCTATCCAAAATATATCAAAAATACCCAAAATACCCTCCCAATTTATTTTCTACCAATTGTCCAATGTCTAACCCTCTCATTTTTTGTCTGTCATATTCAGTCTCTATATACATATATATAAATAATTTTAAAATATCAAATTCATCATATCAATTAAAAAAAAATATTGATTTAATATCTTATTACTTCTCAATACACAATCAAACAAATAATTATTTTTCACAATATTCTCCACCTATACTATCCAAAATACAAACAAACGTTAATCATATTTTTCAATCTCAATTTTCAAAAATCATTTTGCCAAAATATTTTGACAAAATGCTCCAAAATATAAACCTATAACCTCTTACATTTGTATGTAAATATTCCATAAACTTTGAAGGACATAAATTCTTGAAAAAATTAATACAAAAAGAAAAAGAAAAAGGAAAATAAAAAAGAGACAAAGTATATCGACGACCCTTAGTCTTTGTTCAAACTTCAAACAACATCCTCGTCTCAATGCTCGATGATGGAAGGACTTTATATAATTTAAGATCACCGAAGCACTAAAATTTTCATCCAAATTGCAAAATAACCTAACGAAGGGTTCAAGATTTGAACTTTGACTCAAGCCCCTTAGATAGTGTCACGAGATGGAGAAGACTTTTGGCCTCCTAGCAATCATTCTTGCCTCGAGATGTAGAAATAATCGAAGTGGAGCTCTTTCTTTAATATGCCTTCTGTTTCAAGTGGGCAATTTAAAAAGATCAAGTCTTGGATTCAACTTAATTAAAAAGAGCTGAGTCCAGCTGATAGACAGCAACTCCATTCATCAAATCCCTTGTTAGGCTGGGACTTCATCCACCACATGGTTCCGTGGTTATCGGGCGGATGCCGCCGATGCTCGTGGCGGAGGCTGGTGGTTTGCAGCCTCACCTGCCTTCTGATCCTTCAGTTGTACTCTTTCTTCAGCCATGTGGGCGTAGAAGTCGAAAAAATTAAGCGCATCATGGCCCTCCACCCCCTCCCTCTCCTAGAACTTGAACAAGTGGAGGAAATGATACTTCTCCCACCATTTGGACTCAAATACCCACAGAAAATCAACCTAAATGATGAATTCCTCAACGCATCGTCGCGTGCTAGGAATATTTTCTTCCCTATGAGCGCTATAGATCCAAGAAAGGATGTAAAGGAAAACGGCAACCACTACTACCCCGGGAGAGTATGGCTGGACACTGATGGAAATCCCATTCAGGCTCACGGGGGAGGCATTCTGTTTGATGAAATGTCAGGGATTTATTACTGGTATGGAGAGTATAAAGATGGCCCTACTTATCATGCTCAAGGTAGAGGCACAGCTCGTGTTGATGTCATCGGGGTTAGCTGTTATTCTTCCGAGGATTTGTGGGCTTGGAAATATGAGGGCATTGTGCTGGCTGCAGAAGAAAGGAATGAAACTCATGATCTGTATAAACTGAAGGTCTTGGAGAGGCCTAAAGTGATTTACAATGAGAAAACTGCAAAGTATGTAATGTGGATGCATATTGATGATTTCACCTACAGCAAAGCCTCTGCCGGGGTAGCCATTAGTGATTCTCCCACTGGCCCTTTTGAGTATCTTTACAGCTTGAGGCCTAATGGATTCGATAGCCGGGATATGACCGTTTTTAAAGATGACAATGGGATGGCTTATTTATTCTATTCCTCTGTTAGAAATAAGGAGATTCACATTAGCCCTCTGAATCAAGATTATCTTGATGTTAAGGATAAAACAGTGAGAGCCCTGGTGGGGCAGCACCGGGAGGCTCCGGCTGTGTTTAAACACCAAGGTGTTTACTATATGATCACATCAGGATGCAGCGGTTGGGCGCCGAATGAGGCTTTGGTTCATGAGGCTGAGTCTATTCTTGGGCCGTGGGAGAGTATAGGGAACCCTTGTGTTGGTGCAAATAAGGATTTTCGAGTTGCCACTTTCTTTGCTCAGAGTACCTTCATTCTCCCCATGCCTGCGGCAGTTCCTGGTTCGTTTATTTTCATGGCGGATAGGTGGAATCCGGCTGAGCTGAAGGACTCGAGATATGTGTGGCTGCCTTTAGTCGTGAGATCAAGAAAAGAAAGGTATACTGGGATTCCATTATGGTCAAGAGTGTCCATATTTTGGCATGAAAAATGGAGGATTCCACTAAGACAGAATGGAGAGATTAACTATGTTGCAGAATTGGTAACACCGAATTGAAGAGAACATGTCAGCTGGATAAACCCTTTTGTTTGTAAAGCATCTCTATATTTGTGTAATTGTAATTCCCATATCTTTTATGTTAAATGGAAAATTTTACCGCTTTATTAGATGTAGAAATATTGAATCAATTCTACATTCAGGGGAGAATTAAACAAAAGGCAGAGTATTTTTCTTGCCAACTAAAAACAATATTAACCAAACCATATTCTGGAGTAGGTTCATTCTTCCTCCAAGGATGTTTCCAGTCGAAGGAGGGCGAATCCAACAGCGACTCCAGCGAGAACCAGGCCAGGCATAATGGCTGCAATCCTGAAAATTTCAGCCACAGCGTTGCAGGTGGAAGTTAGAGCACCGCCCTTCTTTCCTTGTGATGGCTTTTTCAATGAGCTAACAATCTTTGCAAAAGACCGCTCGGTTGAAACTGGGTGGCCTAATGAGGCCACATTGTTCTGTGCCTTGAGCCCGCTAAATGAGTTCAGCCCACTGATACACTCAACTCTTGTTCTCCTCTGTGATGATCTGCTCAGGCCAACAATGGCTGCCACGGGAGATACGGTTGCCAACGCTGTTGCCATTGGTTAGTGGCTCAAAACCTGTGCAGAAAAAATGATGCAAGAATTATCAAAGTTTTGGAGGATAAAAGAAAGGGAATGTGTTTATGTGGAGTAGAAGCAATTAAAACTAGTATGGACATGAAAATTTTACCTGTTTCTGATGGATTTGTTGATCTCAGTTGTGTTGGTGGAATAGAAGGGATAATAGTGCAGTTTGTATGGGGGGAAATGGGAGTGTGTGGATAAGATGGTGTGGAGGTGGTTCGCAGACGAGACTACAAGAGGATGGGATGGAGGCTGATTTTCAAGAGGGAATCCTAACCTTTTTACTAGTGGCCCGAAAAAGATTGCTGAATACTCAAAATTTTGTGAACTTTGGCACAGAAGTTAATTCTTGGTTAGCTGCAAGCATTGCTTGGAACCTATATTAAATCATTTACTGCTTTTTCTTGGATAGTAGGTGAAATCGGTCTAAATCTTCTTTTTTATTTTTTTATTTTATTTTATAAATATATGATACGTGTATTAAATATTTTTTTATAAAAATAATTGATTAAAAATTAAACACACTTGCATAAATACAATGAATTGAAATAAGAGATGGAATGAGAAATGAAATAAAGGATTTAAAGTGCAGCGAGACACCCATGAAAATAAAGGATTTAAAGTGCAGCGAGGCACCCATGAATTTGAATACTCAAGTTCAAATATTTATGGGTTCACCGTTTGCTTACTAACTCATATGATTATTCAAAAACCCGAAAGAACACCTAATTTTCTGAAAGCTTTTTATTCAAATCTTTCTCCAAAAGACGCTATTTGATAATGTCTTTCTAGCAAATCTTGATTGATCAATTGAAATGTTTAATTGATTAACGTAACAAAAGTTAAATATTCTACTAACACAACTTGGACACACTTTCTGACAACACAACAAAGTTTTATAAGAAAATGGACTACTACAGATTTCTACATTTCATTGCTCTTGTCCATTTAATTCATTGCTTGAGTTCCCATTGGCACGAACAATATGGACTTGGATGTCAATGCGTGTACCATTTCTTCGTCGTTTGAACTCACAAATGCAGCTATCCTCCTCGGAAACATGGTTTTCTTTGCAGAGGAGACGCCATCCTCCATTATATAGTACCCTACCATTTGCCCATTTTGTTAGCTTTGTGCACCATTTTCTTCCTTCTGGATCAATCAGGAAAGGCCTGTCAGGTAGTTCTAGCTTTATGTACTTGAACACACGCATGGGGATACACTGCAATATGACAGAGAAATAACGAAATTAGTTTCGTCCATCATATGGTAAGAAACAGTTTAAATCCTCTATTCTATCTTCTATTTCATTTCATGAATATATAATATGTGAATTAAATATTTTCTTATAAAAATAATTGATTGAAAATCAAATTCATTTGACATAAATACAACAAGTTGAAATAAAAAATAAAACAGAAAATAGAATGGAGGATTCAAAGTGCTTACCAAGTAATTTGGCTGGCGCTGGTCGATTTTTGTCACAAAGTAAGCATTTTTAGGATGGCGAACCAGTCCGGATTTGAAAATGTCATGTCCATATGGATCGACTTTAGGTCGACGTATCTTTCTAGATGCCCCAACTTTATCTATATCAATTGAACTCAAATTCAAACCAGTGTATAATTTAATTAGCAAAGTAAAATAAGTACTGCATCCTGTTAGAAAAATTGTAAGAGAGAATAACTCACCAGCCACTTGTTCTTGTCCCTCACCAGGTGCTTCGTTCTGTTCATTTTCATTATCATCCAAAACTTCTGTTTTTACTCTAACACCTCTTATTGCTTCCTTCTCACGTCCAGATGAATCAAAAACTTTGAAATCAAATATTTTGTGACCATCGTATTTGAACTCCAATGAATCAGTAGGTTCAATGGAGTTATCATGAACAAAATACATCCAACCATTATGGAAGAACCAATATTTTCCAATTTGGAGAGTTTTCACGGGCCATAATCTATTTTTCTGGCCATCTCTAAGGTATACTATCTTGCGTAGAGGTCGCTGTATGCCCGAGCAGAAGCTAGGTGGGATTTTCTACAAGATAATAAAGAAAATGAATTTAGACGAAATCAAGAATTAAAATATTGTACAATACTCATGGTGTTTACACGTGTATGAGAGTGTTTGTACGAGGAGCACAAATACTTTTTTTTTTTTTTTCGAAAACAATATGTATTAGTAAATTTGTGGAATCATGAATTTAGGGTACGTAGTAAATGAACTTATATGCGTAACTGTTTGATTCCATAAAATAAAATGTTAATAGATTTGTAATTAGATAATTTATCTTACACATAGTATTTATTTAATACGAATAATATTTTTTATCAAACGCAACAAAAATGGCAAATAAATATATCGGATGGTAAATGTGTTTTGAGATAAACTGACACAATTAATAGTCTTCTGTTACACATGGCACGTATTAGATGTATGGGGATAATTCCCTTTTTTTGGACACAAAAGGATAAAAAATTAATAGATTGGATGGTATACGTGTCTTAAAATAAACTCGCTTATTATTAAATGGTACACGAGACATAAAATAAACTTATTTAATCTTTAAATATTATACATGACGTATATCAAACAAACAAGGATAATTTTTTTTTCAAACACAATAAAAAATAAATACATAGATTAAATGATATGTGATAGATCCAGTAGATTCACTTAATCTTTTTATATTATACATGGCATATATATAATAGATGGATTTGGATAATCTCTTTTTTCAAACACAATTAAAAAAATAAATAAATAGATTGGATAGTACACGTGAATAAAATAAATTTATTCATCGAATCTTTTGACATTAAACAGGTCATATATAATTTTTTTAAAAATAAATAAATAGATCCGATTATACACGAGAATAAAATAAACTTATTTATTGAATCTTTGGATGTTAAATATGCCATATATATAAGACGGGTAGAAATTTTTTATTTTTTCAAAAATAAATAAATAGATCCGACAGTACACCTAACGTAAAATAAACTCATCCACGTAATCGCAAAACATTCGGGGAAAAAAAATCCAATCTTACAACTAGATAAGTAAATAATCATATCAAGTATACCTCCAAATAATCAAAATCACAATAACTCACTAGATCATAAAATTCTGCTTACAAGACAAAAAAATCAAATAACTCATCCATTAAAATAGGAGAAAATTATAAGTCAATCTCACCAACAAAAGCTGCTTAATAAAAATTGTATTTAAAATTAATTTACCATTTGCTTCAAACTGCTTCCATCAAAAGTAATCTTGAAAGAGCTATTCTCATTCTGTGCCATGTCTCCTCTTAGAATTCCAAGAATTCGATTTTTTTTTTTTTTAATTTCAAGAAGAATTGGAAAATATGAAGTAGGCTAGAAATAGGGCAGCCTATGTCCCCTTTCGCTCTTCTACCTTCACCATATATATATAATAAATTTTGGTTTATTATATGAGGAAATACTTTTTTTTGCTATTAAATTTTTATAAATAGAGGTTATTGTGTATTTTTAGTCAAGTAGACTCCGAAAAATTAATTTCACTTACCTTGTAATCCCACCAAGGATTTGGGCAAGAAAATTTGGTATTATAATAATTAATTATGTAATAATTTATCGGATCCCGTAATAATATAATTACTAATTAAAGTTTCACATATACATATACAGTCCAGATTTTCGAAAATTTGAAATTTATATAACAAATAAATCTAATAAATGTAAGAAAATGAAAACATGTGATCGTTTATAAGTATTAGATATGTCTATTTTAATATATATATTTTAAAAAAATTTATACCTCTAAATTAAACATTTCTAATAGTTATGTTTCATTCAAATATAACAACTTAATCGTTCAACAATTATAAATATATGCCTGAAATGCAAGGAGGTGATTAAATTAATTATTTTTATTATATCAAGAAACTTTCATATTTTTCCTATAAACTAAAGTTGCTTATAAAAATTTTTGCAGCCAAAATCCCAACGCCTCCTAATATGTTGTTTGGTGTAGAATTAAATTATAGAAAGAAATTTATGTTAATGCATTAATGAAATGAATTCAGTTACGCAACAAAATTCATACTATTAAATATATATATAAAAAAAGGGATTGCTCGACTATAATAGCCTCAATTCTATTAAATTAAATTTTACAAAATTAAAAGAAAAAGAAAAAGAAAGAGCTCCCATTAGTTGATAAACAATTATGAGGTAACCTACATTTTACGTATCCTTATATATTTTTACCCTAATTTTATATACTTCTGCAAATTCATTTTTTTATTTTCTGCACATTCATAAATACTCATTCTTATATTGACTACCATCTCCAATTAATGTTTTAAATTAGATCAATCCATTATCACAATTTGCCATTAGTATTATAAATTGTATTGTTCCTCTTACTTCCGCGGGGATAAATTTGATCCTTTCTCTCTATTTCCTCTTCTGTATATAGAAAACTTTAAGAAATAAATATGTAAGGGGTTGGAGGAAAAAATAGGAAATGTGATTTGATTATATTTCTGATTAGGAACAAGCTCTATCAAAACTCACAAAAATACTTTTTTAAGAACAATAGCTCTGGAAAACAAATTACTTATTTTTTCTTTTATTTGAAGAAATACAATTAAAAGGAGCAAATTCAAACTATTTCAGTGAAATGAAAATCAACCCCACATTCAAACCTCCTTTCTTATTGTTAGCAAAAATTTGTTTTACTTGCTTATCATAAAAAATTCGAACATGCTTACAGGTCCTGGATTTTTAGTTGGAGAAAACTCCAGGGTTTTCCAGGATCCATGAAAAATATGGTATAATTTCCAGGGGGCACCGAAAACCTTGGAACAAACTTGATGGGTTCGAAGGCATCAGGAAGTGTCGTTTATGGAACATCAATATCAGAAGACTTGTTAGCTTAATGGCAATTGGCAAACTGTTCACTCAGCCATTATAAACCGAAATTCGGCATTCAGCTAAATTCGATACTCAATGCTCATGGCTTAAGTCTCAATTCTAACCCCAGCAATTAAAATAAAATTAAAAAAAACAAAAAGGCAGAGGGTGTGACAAAATTTCTCATGAATAGTGTCATGGCTAGAAATCTACAGAATGACATTTACGTCGCAATTGAAATTAAATGTACTGGCCGCACATGAGTAAATTTCTGTCTCAGCCAGTCCCATTTCTTGAGGACTCTTGGCTTGCAGTAAGTTTCGTTGTCTTTGATGGTGCAAGAATCTATTTTCTTGTCGAAGATTGTTGTCTCCTTCTCGGCAAGACAAGATTGCTGCAGCCTTTTCAGGAAAATCCAGATGTAAAAAGTTCTCTGGCCGTTGTAAATGAACCGCCTTTACATGGTGGCAAGCCGTTACCGTTGGCGCCTGAAAGTACCATTTTTTCTCAATCTCAAAGTTTCTCGCTTGGTATATTATTCTACTCAGCCATCACATGCTTCAATCCTCCAGGAAGTTAAAGATATAAAGCCTCTGCAGCAAGTTCATGCCCAAATAATTGTGTCTAATATTTCCAACAATGTTTTCCTATGCAACAGGTTGATGAATTCGTATGCTTCTTGTGGACTTATAGCGAAAGCCGAGATAATATTTTCTCAGATTTCGAACAGAAATTTGGTTTCTTGGACAGTTTTAGTATCTGGGCTCACAAAAAATGGCCGTTTCTTGGAAGCTATTGAGGTCTTCTGTGAGATGGTGGTTCAAGAAATTAGACCTAATGAGATAACAATTTCGAGTGTTTTGCCAGCATTTGGGAAAGTGGGGACTGCACTGATGGGGAAGTCAGTACATTGTTATTGGATTAGACACAATTTTGGTGGGAATGTCTTTGTGGAAACAGGTTTGGTTGATATTTACTCGAAACTTGGCTGCATAAGGTTTGCTAGAAACCTATTTGACCATATGTCTGTGAGGAATGTTGTCTCATGGAATGCGATCATTTCGGGTTATTCTGAGAACGGACATGTGGAGGAAGCATTATGGATGTTCAATAGGATGAGGAGGAAAGGGTTTTCTGTCGATATTTTTACGTTAATGAGCTTGGTTAGTATAGAGGATTCCAGAGTAGGAAGTGGAATCCATGGGTTGATAGTTAGAAGTGGAAATGAGAATGTTCAACTAGTTAAGACTGCTTTGATGGAAATGTATATAAATTGTAATTTTGTTAATGATGCTTATTGTATATTTGAAGAGATCAATAGGAAGGATTTGGTTGCTTGGACTTTGATGTTGAAAGGGTTTTCAAAGAGTGGCAGTTGGAAATGGACCATTGAACATTTCAATAAGATGATGGCAGAAGATGAGATTGTGCTGGATTCTGTTTCTTTGACAACTATCCTTTCAGGTTGCAGCTGTTCTGGAGCTTTGCAGCAGGGCAGGCAGGTACACACTCTGATTATAAAAACTGGTTTTGAAGCTGATAACTTTGCTGGATCAGCTCTAATAGACATGTATGCTAATTGTGCAAGTATGGTAGATGCAAAAAGGTATTTTGAATTGATGGAAGAGAAGGATGTTGCATGCTGGAATGCGCTGATTTCTGGTTATGGCATGATGGGGTGTGGGAATGAAGCCTTCAAGTTACTTTTAAAGATGAAGTATTCAGGTCTAAGTCCCAACGAGTCAACTTTGGTCTCAGTGTTGTGTGCTTGTAGTCATGCTGGCCTGGTAGATCAAGGGCTCCAAATATTTGATCATATGACCAAAGTTTGGAACGTAATTCCTAGTTCAAAGCACTATGCCTGTGTTATAGACCTCCTGGGCCGTGCTGGCCGACTACATGATGCTTACTCACTCATGAAGAGGATGCATCTGCAACCAGGGCTTGAGGTTTATGGTGCATTGCTCATGGCCTGCAGAATCCACCGGAACTTTGAGCTGGGAGATGAGATTGCTTGGGAGCTTTTTCAGTTGAGACCTAATGATGCAGGATACTATGTATTGCTCTCGAACATGTATGCGTTGGCTGGAAACTGGAATTCTGTGAGAACGACAAGAATGTTTTTGAAAGCAAACAACTTGAAGAAGAATCCTGGCATTAGTTCTATTGAGATCAGTGGAGAAATGTTCACATTTATGGCAAGCCAGATGGAGCATCCTCACTACCCGGAGATTAAGGAGTTCCTTGGAGACTTGATTTTTAAAATAAAAACAGCAGGCTATGAGCCTGATACCAATTCTGTGCTCCTTGATGTTTCAGAAGATGTGAAGAAGGATATTCTTTTTCACCACAGTGAGAAGTTGGCCATAGCTTTTGGACTGATGAGAACTAAGCCAGGAACAGTTATACGGATAACAAAAAACCTACGAATTTGCAATGATTGCCACTCTGCTAGTAAGTTCATATCCAAAGCCTATGCACGAGTTCTGGCTATAAAAGATGCCAATCGCTTTCATATTTTTGAAGATGGTGTATGCTCATGCAAGGACTGGTGGTGAATATTGAATATGGAGAAATGTAAATCTGATCTTCGACCTTGCTCGCCAAGTTTCATCAATTTTCTAGAAAGCCTGTTATGTTGTCCAAATGGCCCTCAAAAGTTCATTTAGTTGTCTTACAAGCACAAAGGTTGTAGTGAAGGTGCTGCAGCTCTATCAACTGGCAATATTTGATTAAGTTATGAGTAAGCTAAACTTTTTAAGTTTACCTTCGGGAACTTATCTTCTTACAGGTGCAATGGCATCACAAACATGCTGTAGAAGACATAAAACAGAACAGAACTTGAGAAGAAGATGGAAAATTGTCGGTTATCACATTATACAATCAGTTTCCTAAAAGGTACACCACTCCATCTGCTACTCTATACATCCCATTCCCCTAGACATTTTCATATTAAATTTAACTCCCAACTTTATTGTATCATCTTATTTAATTTGTATGAAAATCTGGAGATGGATTTTACCTATTTAGTGCGTCTTTTCTGCACACTGTTGATTTATGTCCAAGAACTAATTGTTGACGTTTTCACATCTTAGAAAACAATCAACAGTCAGATTTTTATATAAACAAGATGATACAATAAAATTGGAAATTAAACTTCATTTCCGAATGTGAACTTGCAGTGTATTTTTCTCAACCAGCTCAAAAATGCAGATGTTGCCTTTCTTGATTGAATTATCACCTACAAAGGCCTTCCACTCTCCAGAAATGGAAACCTTCTTGCGACTAGTAACAGTAATGTTGGCTGACCAAAAGATCCCCTTCGAATTTTGCAGGACAATCATTTGTCTGGATATATGAAAGTGGCTTCTTGCAAACTTCTTCGGAATGAGCTGCAAAAACAATGTAATATTCTTAACAGAATCCAGAAATGGATTTCTGTACGATCCTGAATAAATTCACTGCATCTTACCAGAGTACTCTTTGAGCCAATGTTATAGTCTTTCATTGTGCGTTTGAAGAAAGGAAAAGAGGGTTTGCAAGAAGATGGAGATTCTTGATGGGATTTCCCATCTGATTGACAGTTTTTTTCACCCCTACTTTGGTCAAAGATCAGCACGTCAAAAGACATATCCCCATTGTATAGGAAGAATAAGAAATCCAGGTTGTCTAGTGAGTGACATTTCAAAAATTCTTCCCAGCCTTCCGCAAAATATATGTCACCCTTACCATCTCGCCGCAATTCAACATCCCAGTTTCCACAGGGACTCCTCAGGGTCGCTCGATCAGTTCTACACTCAAGTGCTTCTTGAAGTCGGGTGGAATTCGCTACAAGTTTCATAATCAAAGGATCATAATTTTAAACAAGAACTTGGAAGAATGCAACAATATACATACAGCTTATAAGAGTATATCTTTGTATATAGGTTCAATAAATCAGGAGAAAGTCCCCTGAGGCATTCTAGATATGGTACACAAATATGTTTGAATTTCCTATTTTGTTGCTGTTGTTGTTGAGTGGCTCATCAGCTAAGCAAGGCACAAGCTTTTCAGGCTTACAGACTATATTTGAATACACAATATATTTAGACAGAGATAAGTTTTGAAATGTACCAAATCAATCAAGTCGGAGAACAGGATTTTGCAGAAGCAGGGCCTTCTGTCTGGACTCCCGCTGCTACCCATTCCAAGCTTTTCTTTTGCCATATACAGAAAATGAACCTTGATTTATCACAGCATTTTCCAGACACACACATGAAAAGCAGGAAAAATTGAAAAAGCAAAATAATGCATATTCAAAGGGGGGGAAAGGGAGGGATCTTGAAAAATCTTGAGAAAAAGTGCACGCGCACACACAACAAAAGATTTTGATTTATAAGTATTTCAGACACCCACATGAAGTATGGTTCGCAAGGATAGTCATGGAAAATAGAAAAGAGACCATTGTTCCAGTTTCATTGTAATATTGCAAGACATTCGTGGGCTTTCAGCACATTTTATAATTTAAAATCCTAAAATTTTTTAAAAAAAGACCATGTCAAAATATTCATTAATGCTTATATTATGTAATTAACATAATTTTGAATACCATAAATTAATAGAGTGGATTACATAATTTTTTTTACTACACTGATGATAACATGGAAAATTACAAAGTTTTATATACTACATGTTATTTATTATTCTTCTCCCTTCAAGTGTCTATATAATTTAAACTGCAATATCTAAAAGTTATTACACAAAAATACAAACTCATTCTATTTTAAATTAATATAATGACAATATTTCAAATTATTTTATAATAATTCAATAAAAGTTTACTTATTAATAAATTTTATATTTTAAAAAATTAAAAATCACATCTAAATACAATTTTAAATGAAAAAAAGGGGAAAAAAATCAAATTATATATTAAAGTTGGCAAAACATTAAAAAAAAAA
>JACGDI010004074.1:154142-168187 GCA_014898725.1 Jacaranda copaia
AGAGCGGAACTAGAAATAAAAGACAAGGATGACAACAAAGACCTAATATTAGCTAAATGAGAGTCCGAATATTACCACAGGAACAAGAGTGTCAAGAGCATGAGGAGAAAGGCGAATGGCAAATGAATACACCAAACAGATCAAAAGTACACTAATAAATGCACAGTACCTCTGGTGGAACCCCTGTTGGATCTCCTTGAGGAACAGATGTTAAGGCCAAGCTTGACTCTGGAACTCTGCTCACAGAGCTTGATTCAGATTTCAACCTTAAACTATGGATTTCCTCAGAACCCAAGTAATTGACATCTTCATCATGTTTAACAACCCCCTGTGCAAACTCCTTTGAGTTTGATTCATAGTCCGACTGCCACCAATTAGCTTGGGTCATAGTTTCTACTTCCTGTCCATGGTTGACATCTTTATCGCCTTCATCATTGTCAGAAAAACTTTTAATTGACTCCGAGGTACTTTGCCTCATAGCCAATTTGTTTGCATCATCAGCATTCCAGGACAAGTTTCTCCTAGTAACAGAAGAAGCTTGTTCAAGAGAAGACGAAGGTGAGCAAGCAACTTTCCCTATTAGGCCATCAGAAACCCCTTTGAATTGGCGTACAATATCATCAACAGCGTCATCCACATTAACTGTTTTAGTCAAGGGAGAGTTCGTAATGATTACAATATTTTGTGGACACAATTCAAAAATCTGTGTTTAAACGTGCAGCAAGAAAAAAGTTACGCTCCCCTGTTAATATAAGAGCCTAATGAATTTTTTGACTGAAAAATCATTCTCCAACTTCAGCATATAGTTTTGTGAAACGCCATGAAAATCAATTTTATCATGATGTTTAACTGACTATCAGGGTTAAAAGTCATTTTATAAACCACCTAAATGGCAATATAACTTTTGAGCCAATTTACAACAAAAGAAAACAAAAGAATTACCAAAAGCAAGTTCCCTGGCACAGGCAGAAAATAACATGGTATATTGTCGATGTAGACAAATAGCAGACAGTTTAGGACTTAAAGATTATGACACAAAAGTTAAAAAAAAAGAAATTGATAAATTTAAATCCTTTGTCTCGAGCACTTAGATAATATGCCACATCCATACCTTCCAAGATCAAGACTTGCTGAGTATAAACACACATAAAGAATAAATTGACAAGAAGATAATTCATGATGTTTGACACGTTCTAGTGTATTTTTAAAATCCCCACTAAATTATCAAGGGCTTTCAGTCATAGAATACGATTGAGTTATATATTGAGTGTTGAAACACCAACAATTGCACATGCATTGACTGTCACAGTACGCAACAGTTGAAATGAAGCATGAACACAAGAAGAAAACTGCACATGATGTTTAACACCTTCTAGTATATTTTGAAAATCCCCACTAAATTATCGAGGGCTTTCGCTCATAGCATACTAGTAAGGTATATATTGAGTATTCAAACATCAATATTGCCCACGCCATGACTGTTACAGTAAGCAACAATTGAAATGAAGCATGAATGCCGATAAATAATATAAATGAATAAAAAATGTATAGAAAATTGAATGCATAGAAAATGATGTCCAAGAAGAGAAGGTACATACCTGCCAGAGTCCTCATCACAGAAGATGATTTCCCAAAAGAGTAATTCTTCATTGATGAAAAACTAAAAATTAATTAAGAAGCAATAGGTAATGAATATGTTTTTAACATAAAAACTAAATGCACACCTTGGAGGAGGCGCTCAGAAAATCCCACACTTCATGTTGCTCAGCAACATTGGCAATTGACAAGAGATCCTGGAAGAGATAGTATCGTCAAAACAGCAAAACAAGAGAACATTTATCTGCCATCAGACAAAGCGTGAATAATCATACTTGAAGATACTTGTCAAGCTGAATACAGCGCTGGTGAACAAAAGCATCCTCTGTACTTGAAGAGAATATCCTTTTGGGAGGCAAATGTAATGTATAATTGGGAATATCCTTAAGATGCCTATGCAATCTCTCAAAGTTCCGATATCTGTAGATAAAGTGTCCCAAAAGTATACATAAGAATGGATTGATATCTCCTGATCTAATCAGACAATTTCTCATATTGAGGAAACCAATGTTGTTATGAAGTAGATCAACTATACAACATGCATTTCAAACATGGCAATATACTTTTCATTCAAACTAGACCTTGTACCTTCTTTTCACAAACCAAGTGTCGTTGTCAGCATCAGTGACAGCAATTGAGTAAACTGCGAAAGATTTTGAGCCAAGTTTCTCAAAGTAGGCTCCAATAACCTGCAGAACCACGGATCTCACATCAGGCAAAGCACAGAATATGATCAATAATACTAAATAAAGGTGGTCAGAAACAGTACATTGTCAAGCCTCAACCTTAAAATTAGCAAAGCACATGATATTGCCAACTGATGCAGTTCACATTTATAGAAGTCATTAGTGAAACACTTACCTTTCATAGATCCGTTGTGAGTGAAGTCATTAGAAAACCAATTGCACATGAAAAAGTATTTAAACAATACAACAGTAGTAAATTTAGCGTACTTGTCTGCTGCAGTAAAATCTATTGAGTCATAACAGAAGAGAGTAAAACTATCACTTTAAAACCAGGAAAGAAGCAATGCATCACAAAACTACGGTTATTCAATGACAAAAGCATTTTTCAATACATAAAACAAGGTTAATCCAGTTAAAGTGTGTATGTTGGAAGGAAATCACTGGTCTCACCCGACACCTAAGCTTCGGAACATTCAGCCCTTCACGACGCAATACTGTGTCTGAACTGCTCATCAGGTTGCGTATATTAAGTTTATTAACATCTGCAGCATAGTATTCATTAATGATGGGTGAACTGCCTTTACCACCAAACACCTCTTCCAGGTTTGACTGAACTTTCAAGTCAGAAGTGCTGTTTGATCTTTTAAGCTTATTTCTTTTTTCATGGGAAAAAACAGCAGCAGTATTCTCCAAGTTATGAATAGTAGAGCTTCCCTTTGGAAGCACCTCCTTTTTAAGCTCTTGGGACCTGCTTAAAGCATCAATACTGAGATCAGTAGGTCGAGTGTCTTGTTGGGGCCTCGGAGGTAGTTGTATAGAAGCTTTATCTTTTATTCCAACATAGGTTTCAGGCTTCTGTTTTGGTACTTCAGTCAGTAAATTCTTTGTAGGCAACATGACACTTGCTGAACCTGTAACTCCAGGAGCATTTATTCCTGGAGCACCCTTCTTTTGGAGTTTCTTTTTGTAGTTTCTTCCTATTGTCCACATGTTTTCAAGATTTTCAGGCATCAGAACTTCAGTTCTTCTCTGGGTTGCAGCCTCAAACACTTTAGCCCACTCACCATGTCGTGCATGTATGGGTTCATCCTGCATTGTACCAGATAAGAGATCTCCTGAGCCTCCAGACTCTGGTACCCTTTTATCGAATTGAGGCAAAGACAAATCAGTCCCTTGATTATTGGAAGGTATACTTTTTGTCAAAGTAGATTCACTGTGTTGACTGTGTTCTCCAGCAATTGTGTGCTCACGGTTGGGAACGTCCACTTTAGTTGATTGACCAGAAGCATCATCCTTGAATCCCTTACGGTTGTAAGCAAGGACAATATATTCAATCAACTCATTAATATACCTAGGAGAAAGAAAGAGAACAGTTAATTCCTAAATGGAAATCGCATAAAGAAGTAATTTTACTTGCTATTTAAGAAGATTGAAAAAATGGAAAAAAGTTACAAGCACAAGAATAATAAAAGCAACAATAGTAAAACTAACAATAGTAGTAGT
The DNA here is from genome assembly GCA_014898725.1 of Jacaranda copaia. Taxonomy (NCBI): domain Eukaryota; kingdom Viridiplantae; phylum Streptophyta; class Magnoliopsida; order Lamiales; family Bignoniaceae; genus Jacaranda; species Jacaranda copaia. The sequence goes on from JACGDI010004074.1 coordinate 157,928, forward strand.
AGTAGTAATTAGAGATACGATAATAATCATATGAACAGCAACAATAATATTAGTAATAACATACACTATAAGGGATGCATTACACAACAAAAACATGATTAAAGTTTTGAAGTACACAAATTAGATAGAATTTCACACAAATCCAATTTTAAGTATGAATTTCCTTCTTATTTTCATAAACTTTATTCATGTCTTTAAGGCATAAATATTTTTGGTGTTTTGGGAAACAGTAGGTCCCACCATCCACCGTAAAGGGAAAGATACTGTAGATCAATAGATATTCAATTATATGCATAACAATCCAAATACTAGTCAAGCTGGCTTAATGGTCTTCCTATGCTATGGCATGATAAACACTTGAAAACATGATGAAGAATTTGTGTAAAATGATTTCTGTTTTTCTTTCCCTCCTCGTAAGACAATCAAAAAATTAGGCTAGTAGTAATTAGTTTTGCTCTACTCATTTACTACATATTACATCCCATTGAGCAAGCATTCCAATTATAGGTCATGAATACATTATAACAACCAACTACTTGCATTCTTAACAATTTTAGGATTAACATAACAGAGATGACATATTATGCATCCTTCTCTTTCTGCATAATGTCATGCAAGATGGCATCATAAACCATCTAGATCTCAAAGTTGTTTACACAGGGAGAATTTGAAACTAGCTGAAATTTTTCTTAGGAGAAAAGATGGCCAGAGGAAATAGCATCTTACGCTGGGCTTGCCAAATTCATAATAGGTTGCATCACCAAACAAGTTAAGAGTTCACGAGCAATGCATCGAACTAAAGGGCATTGGGCTTCCCTTGGTCTTAGGACAACAGCTAAAAGTCCACCCATGAGCTGCTGGAGAACCTATATTATAAAGTAATAGATGTCACAAAAAATTAACCAAGAAAAGAAAAATGAAAAATTATTGAGCAAACAACTCCTTCTCAAGTAGAACCCTTCTACACCTTGTACTCACACTCTGGAGACATCAAAGCAGGGTGAAGCTCCTTAACGGTCAGGAGATGGTGTTTCAACCTTTCATCCCTTTCTTCAGATGACAATGTTCCCATAACATCTACACCAATAGCCGCCTGGTTTCTTCTGAAGAGGTCAAGGTGATCTCCTATCAGGTCTACTACATCCCTAGAGAATTGGAGAAACAGGAGTCAAATACTCATATCATCATATATTTAACTCGCACCATTCGACAACTTAATTGAAGTCCAAACATACACCATAATGGATACCTTGTCAACAGGTCAACAAGGTTTAGTTCTTTGATTCTTGCAGATACTTCGCCTAGGACATCCATGATTATAGCATGTATTAGCTCTGGTGCCTCTTTGTCAGGTGTAATAACAGAATACCACAAATCTATGACAAAATCATGCAAAAGCTTGCTGATAAAACCCTCAATAGCTGCTTCCACAACAGGGGAATTTACTTTTCTTTTCCATTTTTGGGGGGGAGGCATGGTACAAAGACGAGAATCATTTACAGATAGCTGCTTCTTTTCTAAGTGCAACAAGTAGGATTTTGGTCTGTCATTCTGAACCTTCCATCGGAATTCCACCTCATTAAACAAGATTCTTAATCCAAAGACCAAGAGTATTGCTATGGGAATATTCATCAACATTGATTTACTAGTATCTGCAAACCACATATATAAGCAGTGACTGATAAGTACTGTAGCAAGAAGACGCTACTCCAAGTAAAATGTTCCACCAAAAACAAGAAAAAAAAGGTCAAAAAATTTTTATGGCTTTCCCAAGGTAACTAATATCAGTTAATATGACACAAACCATATTAACAACAATAACCCTGCTCCTTCTGACCTACCAGCCTCATCTAAAATAACACTGATGGAGAAAAAAAAATGACAGCATTCCAAATAAAGGTTCCATGCAAACCCAACTTTCAGTAAGGCTGAGCAGTTTAGCTGTTGGATTGAAATATTATTGAAACATTTAAATGGAAACAGAAAATAGCAATGAATGATACAGGATTTCCAGGGTCTAGCACACAAGCGATTATATAAGGGCGTAGCAACACAAACAGTAATAAACTTTGACCAGCAATACAAAATATTTTGCATGCATCTACATTACCCCACAAATATTCTACCAAGCATTCTCTTATTCAAAATAGCAAAATATCACAATCATCTCACAAATACACAACAAAAATACAATGAAAATTAAACCCCAAGAAAAAGCAAGATATGAAACTAAAACAAGTAAATTGTTAGAAAGCAAATTCCATGATTTTCTTCAATCGAACAACATTGCAAGATATTGAAACTCACATAACAAAGTACAACCATTATGGCATTGTCATACCCGCAACTGGGGCACTCAAATAAAAGGAAGAACGGATTTAGGTTATCTCGTTTCAAGAAAACCAAAAACAAAGAAAAATAAAGACAAAGATAAAAGCTTACGCGTCAAGAAGTAAGACACTGCAAATATACAGAGCATCCACCACACCGTTCGAAGCTTAGCTTCTTCGATCAGATCTTGTAAACTCTCCATCGCCTTCTTCATAATTCCCCAACCCGAATTCTTTATTCTTAACTAAAACTCAATCCGATATACAATAATTGTCAATTCAGTGGCCTAAGAACAATTTTAACAAATTAAAAATCGAAAACCTAAAGAACAAAAAATTCCGCCTGAGGTTTTCAAAATTTGAATCATAAGAAAAGTAAATTAAAAGTTCCTTGCATCCAAAAGGCGATTAAATACGATAATCTGACCATCCAGTAGCCGGAGCTTTCTCCGGTTTTCTCTCTCTTTTTCTACTAATTAATTGTCTGCGAAGGTGACAGGGGGGAAAAAAAGAAAGAAAGGAAAGGAAACGTAGGAAAAGAAGGCCCGACCGCGTCATTACATTAGTTGTACATGTCCCCGTTTGCGCTTTGCGATGTCTTGTTGTACTGTCCGATTGAATTGACGGATTTGCCCTTTCACGGGTATTCCAACATCTGGGGGTATGTTGGAATTTAGTGATGATGCAGTTAAGAACTACCTAGTACACAAAACAATGTTCAAGTTCATTGACTATGATTGATGATTTCCCAAGGGTAGTTAATTGAAAATATACATGTATTTAACTCACTAACGTATTATAATTTATTTCCTAAGGACATATAAATATAATCAATCACTAATTCACATTTAATGCGATAATAATAAGAGGTCCTTCACATACATTTTTTACGATCAATTTAAGGAATTATAAATAAATCACAACTAATTTGTGAAAAGTTATTTATGCATTGAATGTGTTTGTTTAAAACCTTTAGATGAGGGCAAACTAAAAATATTTACGACAGCTAACTTGTGGTGAATTTCTGTATTTGAACGAATTGCACACCAAACTAAAAAAACATGGCACTTAGTAGTACCAAGGCAGGAAAATACAAGAGGCATCATATAAACTTAACTACATACCTTTTTTTTCCTTTTTTCTTAACAGCTTGCTTATATGTTATATGAGGAAAATTTTAATTTGAATAGTTTACTTAGATGTTAGATGAGGAGAAATTTAGTTTGATAGTTATCACAAAAGTAAATTCAACTTTATTTTGAATCTTACGATCTTTAGTAGTTACTTTAAATGCAGTTTCAATAGCTGCTGCATCAAAATAGTTGCATTTGTTGTTGCTTTTGCCACCATAGCGACAACAACCAATGCTATATTCTTCTTCTTGTCATATTAATTGTGGCTTTTTCGAGATGGGATAATGATTTGGCATTAGAGAGCATTCCATATTGACAGCAAAATTAGCCCATTTCAATAACTTGACTAAATACTTAATTATTGATCCGTTAATATTACAATCGGTAAAAATATATTTCTAAACTTAAGTTGGGATAGTGGCGCCCATTCAAAAACAATTTCTAAAGGATTCTTTCATATTGGAAGAACATATCCTCTGAGTATTCAATCTATTGATTTATACAAATTCAAAGAAATTATCCCAGATAAGCCGCGTACAAGAAACTTGCGCATGTGATAGTAACTGAGCATTCCTTATGTATACAACGACACTATTGTTGCTCACACATCTCTCCTAATTGTTATTTATTTATTTTTAATAATTATTTTAATATACTTTTCATATATATTAAGCAATTTCGTCTAGGTATGGAATTCGTTGACTGCTCCATGAACTTATATTATAATATTCATTTCTATAAAAGTTAGGAGGTTTTGATAAATAAATTCCATTAAAAATGTAACAATAACACCACCATAAATAAGTTTGCAAGTGGCAATGTGCTAATGTTGATAAAAAATAATGAGCCTGTGGGGGGTGTTCAACGCCACCGTAGCACATGGTCCGGTGACCATATGATTCCTCATGCATAAAAATAAGAGAATAAAATTTACGATAAGGGACCGTTTGAAAACTGCTAGATTAAGAGAATTCAAATTTAATGGGCTCCTAACTCACACGTGTGTATAAAAATAAAAACATTCATTATTTCCTTGCCATAAGCCCTAATTCTGCCATAATTGGGATATCTTACGAATTCAGTCTTATTCTCGAACTAGACCATTCAGTCAAGCCTACCATCAATCAACCAGGCCAAAACCGAGCCCATTTAAGCTCTACCCGACTACCCCTATATTTCAATCCAATTCCAAAAGACGCTTATTGGGCTTATGAGGTCCACCACGGCCCATTTCATCCATGGGCTGAAGTCACCATTGTCCAGATCGACAACATTTGTGTTTACTGTTTATGGGCTCAACCGATGGCCCACCATTAAAACAACATATGTAGGATTCGTGTCGACCAGAGACAAGAGCTCGCACGTATGGCTTGATCCTAAAGTTGATATAGATCGACTGCGGATACTGCCACGTGGAGTCGATACCGATCGACCATGAGTACTGTCACAAGGGATTGATTCGAGTCGACTAGGCACTTATTATTTGGGCCTCGTGGGCTTTATTATTTAGAATTGGGCCTATTGGGTCTATTGGGCCTATTAAGCTATTCAATATCAGCTATAAATAGAAAAGATAATGTTTCGTCTGACTTTGAGATTATTATTGAAGACGGAAGACAGCAGACAGTTAAAAGAAGATATTAACAATTTTCGAGTTCAATTTGTGAAGCGATCTGCGAATTTTGTTGCTCATGCAATTACTAGAGCGTCGGTTTCCTTAATTGATCAATGGAATTTGGAGGGATGATCCGCCTCATTTTATTGTAACAATGTTGGAAACTAATTTATTTTGTTAATAAATTTTTTAATTGTTTTAAAAAAGAAATCTCTCTCATTTTTATAATTAAAATGATTTATATTTGTTACCATCATACCAAGAAATACAAAAAGACCAGGAGTCGAGGGGTGAAGCCCTAAGGACTACTATTTAAAAAATCGGACTGGATCGATTAGTCGGATTGTCAACCAGTTGGCGAATCGATATGATTTTATCAAAAATAGAAAAAATAGAAAAAAAATAGTCATATTTTGTAAAAATTGTTCAAACTGGTTGGTTGGATCAGTGAACCAATGAACCAGACCGATTTTTTATTTAATTTTTAATGAAATTATTTTTTTGTCTAATTACAAAATTTGAAAGCTAAAATACACTTCGCGAGTTATCTAAATGTGAAAAAAAAACCATTAGTTTAGAGTTTAGAATTCAGTTACGCACCCTCAATTTTAAGCTTTAGACTTAATATATTTAAATTGTTGTAATTATTTATAATATACATCTTGAAATTTGTATTATAATATTAGATAATATCTTTTAAATTTTTTATATTTTATATTTTAATATTTTATTAATTTTTAAATAATATATAATATATAAATTATATGTTATAATTATAATATTATAATTTAATTACGATTCAATTACAATTTGATTAATGATTGAATCTCTAAACCATAAACTTATAAATTTTTTTATTCAACGAGCGATTGGATTTTTGGAACGCTACTGAAACCAATCAAAGGGGAAATATCTTTATGAAGCCGAAGAATTATCGTTTCAGGCGACCCCACATCTTGCTGTCCTTTTAAGTTTTACCTTTCTCCCGAAGCGCCCGTTGTTTGTTTTCCACATTCTCTACGCCGCGTCCTACGGTTTTCCAAATCTACGACTCAGCCCACAATCCACAAATCAGTAATTATCTCAGCCGCAACGGAAAACCATGCATCCCACGGTCAAGATTCGTCTGTCATCATTCTCATCCCAAACGGATGTCACAACATCCCCCCACCATTGCAAACTATCCGAGAAAAACCATAAAAAATATCTCATCCTTATCCAATACTTGTATTTTATATTATTTTAAAGAAGCTGATCATACCCCCTCTTCCAAAAAAACATTCACACACAAACATTATCAAATGAAACTTCTTCTGTGTTGATATCTAAAGAAGCAAAGATGATTCAAACAGTGCCCTTGAATTGTTCTGTGAGCACTTTTCTTGTGGAACCAAATGGTTTCCAGAAATCAGCTGCACCAAGAAGTGCTTCCACCATTTGTTGTTCTGCTTCAAGAAACAATGCGTGTATACCAAAGCTGGAGCCTTTTAGCAGAAACAAGATTGATCGAGCTGTTAGAGAGCCCCCTTTGATTCAGAAATCTGAAAATCAGATTGCTGGCTAGTTCTTTCTCCTTTTTTTCTTTCTTTTCCCTCTAATTTTTTCTGCCTTCGAGAGTTAGTGTTTCGAAGTACAAATTCTTGGACCACCCTTCTGTGTGATTAATGTGCGTGCTAGGAATTTTCTCTTGGGATTTGAGACATAATCATTCTTGTTATTAATGAGATGATGGTTTTCTAGGTGTAGAATGAGTTTTTTCTTTAAAGATGGTACCTTTCTTTAAGATAGTGCTGATCTTGATCTATTGCCTAATGATGTATACGAATTGATTGATCTTGCTTTGGTTTAATTTCTTAATTTTCAGATTATTGTTTGACCCTTGAGGGAGATGAGTCCTATAGCTGCTGGCAGGCCTATTTTGAACTCAAAGAACTTGAAGTAAGTTCTCTCAAACTAGACCCCCTTTTAAATTTGAAAGCAGTGAAAAGTTTTGGTATTTGAAGTTGGAACTTCAAACTAAAGAGGAAAAAAAAGAAGATAAAAAAACAGACGATGCCATCTGTTCTTCAAATACATGCAAGATATATATGGGTTTTATGGTTCTATTGTATTTTTATATGCAACCATTTCTATGATTGCTGTTTCACTTTTCCTTTCTTGGAAAGTATAAGGTGACAAGATTCTCTGTGTTCTACAATAGAGAAGTTTCAATCATTCTAATATGCCTTTCCATTTGGTAACGTAATTCAGAAAGAGGCCCCCAAGGAGGAGGTAGAAAGGCTGATAATTGAAGCAGGTGGAGTAAAATCGCTCATCGGTTGCTTACATGGGGTTGCAGCCATTCATAAGTCGAAAAAGGAATGCTGTGATTCACTGAAGCAGCAGATGAATCTTGCGAATACAGGAGTTAATCCGTGTCCAGTTCCTGATGGATTGCCGAAAACATTAGAAGAGCTCGAGGAAGAAGAGAAAGCTAGAATGCCGGATTCGCCCTTCACAAGATTGCTTAGAGCTAGAGGAAGATGTCCTGCTTGGTACTCCCCTGCACCTGAGCATGAGACAGATTGACATGGATGGATCCATATAAATATATGTGTGTGTGTGTGTGCGTGTGTGTGTGTGTGTGTGTTACTATGGCTAGGTGATTGGATTGAGGTTGTATAGAATTAAGGTCAATGTAGTGGTTCTGGTTGTATAGAGAGATCTTTTGGTCAGTTTTTTAGTGTGTGCTAGCATGATGCAAAACTGTATAATTGTATGAATAAGGTTCTTGCATTTGTAATGAAAGTATACTTATTTCTCCCAAAGCTGATTTAATCATGTGCTATCTTGTATTGCAAAATATGCTCAAAGCAAGCAACTGAAAGTGTGCACATCATATTAGGAAGAAAAATGATGCGCTGGATTCTTGAAATAGGTGTTTTATAATCTCAGTTACTAAAGGAATACTTATAAGTACACTTGATTTGTAGTTTAAATATTTTTTCAAAAAATGTTTAAAACAAGTAAAATAAAAGGCATAACATAGGTGTTTCATCTTCTGATGTATATTGATACATGCCAAGTGTTTTAAAGAAAATAGTCAATATAAGTAGAATATAAGATAAGACATCAAGTGAAACAAAGAATTCAATTTAAAAGTTAAATCGATGCTAAGGCAAGCCGTAGAGAGTAGGAACCTAAAAATTGGAGAAAATGTGTAAGTGTCAAAAGAACTTTAGGGTGGTGCAAAAATAATCAATTACTTAAACCAAGAGTTTGATTTCAACTATTTGTTTGTGTTGGCTTGAAGGAAGATAGAGTGGTCTATTTTTAGCATTTCCCATTCAGAGCCTCCTAATTTTGTGTCCAGAATTCACAAAGACCTCTAAATCCTGTGGTGCTGAAAAATGCATCCGTATAACATGCGTCTCCATCCATGCTACCTCCAAAAAATAGCTTTTTCACCTCCCATATAACACCCTGATTTCTTTTGCTGTCACATTGTACCATAAGCAGCCTTGGGCTTTGTCCTTGGGGGTGGCATGGCAAACCCTCAGAGAATGAAGGCTTTTGGCTGCCTTTTATTTCTCCTCTTCTCTTCCTTCTCTCACGCAATAACCAATGCCCACATTGAATATGGCCAGCACCATTTAATTCTCAAAAGTGATCTCCTCGTGGATGATGCCTTCTCCAATACCAGGCTCAAGAAGGCTTATGAAGCCCTCCAGGCCTGGAAAAAGGCCATTTATTCTGATCCCTATAACTTCACCGGCAATTGGGTCGGCCCGGATGTCTGTGCCTACAATGGCGTCATTTGTGCACCAGCTCTCGACGATGCCAATTTCACTGTGGTTGCTGGGATTGACCTGAACCATGCAGATATAGCAGGACACCTTCCGGATGAGCTAGGAGACCTAACCGACATCAGCCTTCTCCATTTGAACTCCAATAGGTTTTGCGGGATCGTTCCTGAGACAGTTGCCAAGCTGTTGCTTCTTTACGAGCTGGACTTGAGCAACAATCGTTTCGTGGGACCATTTCCTAAGGTTGTGCTAAAACTTCCAGATCTTAAGTACCTCGATCTTAGGTTCAATGATTTCGAAGGGGTGTTGCCTCCAGAGCTATTTGACAAGCAGCTTGATGCTATCTTCTTGAATAGCAATAGGTTCCATTCTACCATCCCGGAGAATTTTGGCAACTCCACTGCTTCAGTTGTGGTGATTGCTAATAACAAGTTATCAGGGTGCATTCCTAGCAGCATCGGCAATATGGCAGGCAAGTTGGACGAGTTAGTCCTGTCGGGCAATGATCTGTCTGGCTGCTTGCCGGAAGAAATCACCCTGTTGAACAGCACAACGGTTCTTGATATCAGCAAGAACAAGTTCACTGGGGACTTACCTAAAGATATGGAGTATTTGCAGAGCTTAGAAATCATCAATATTGACAAGAATAAGTTCAGAAGCAAGGTGCCTGAAAGCATTTGCACCTTACCAAATTTGAAGAATTTCACATTCTCCTTCAACTACTTTGATGCTAAGGATCAAGCTTGCTATCCCAACGCCCTGCCGGGACTCGTGGTGGATGATGAGAAGAATTGTCTCCCACATGAACATCACCAGAGATCCGAAAAGGAGTGCCACAATGTCTTGAGCAAACCGGTGGATTGCAGTGCTGCAAAGTGCAGAGGATCAGGTAGTCATGGGGCTCCCAAGCCGAGGCCTCCAAAAGAACATACTCCAAACCCACCCAAAGAGGAGACTCCATCGAAACCAAAGCCAGAGCCAAAGCCAAAGCCTCAGCTGCCAAAAGAAGATAATCCTTCAAAACCAAAGGTGAAACCTGAAGCTCCGCCAGGGGCAAGGCCAAATCCTACAACGGTCCAGCTGCCTTCCACCCCATCAACACCAGAACAGCACTCACCAAAGCCTGAACCAGCTCCAGCTAGTCCAACACCACGCCCGCCAAAGGCTTCTAGTTCACCAGATCATCCAAAAAGTCCTGAGAGAAAGCCCCCACAACCAGCAAAGGCTCCAATCCAAGCTCCTGAGGCATCTCCAGTCGCAGCTCCTGCACCGGTAACTTCTGAGCCATCTTCCGTGCCAGCTTCTACGCCAGTAAGTTCTAAGTCATTGCTGGCGCCAGCTTCTGCTCCAATAACTTCTGAGCCATCTCCAGTGCCAGCTTCTTCTCCAATAACCTC
>JACGDI010004074.1:168287-190991 GCA_014898725.1 Jacaranda copaia
CACCACCACCACCTGCAGCAGCTCAACTATCACCACCTCCTATTGTTTTCGCACCATTCAGGATGCCGGATCACTTGGGTGCCAGCTACAAATCTCCCCCACCGCCAGCTATCCCGGGCTATTAAAGAGCTTTATATTTTCGTCTTTTCAATATCAATTCGTACTAGTAGTAGTCCAAATATCAATGTATTGTAAGTTTTGTCTTGCCATTTTTTTAGGTTTAAATTAGTTAAGTCCATTCTCACTCAAGCAACTTATTCCCACAAACAAAATTATCTCACCATAGCTATTTAACCAAATCAAAATTCTAATTAATAATCCACGCATTGTTCATCAATTTGTATACAAAAACAGCTTGTAATCTCTCATCTTGCGCAAGTAGTCTCCTTGTTATCTCATGCAAAAACGATGACCTACTGAAGCAAGAGTAAGACCTGCCATATTGATCTTTGATCTCTGTTTCCTTGAAGATCACCAGGAACAGGAATGCGTTTTCGTTTCGTACACAAAGACAAAAATTACAAAAAATTGCATGGTTGGAAGGCAATCTCACTTCAATTCATCCCAAAGTTTAGATTTTTAGAATGTCAGAATACATTTTATTGCCCCGAATATGCAGTGATTGATTATTTTAAATGGCTGACAACTCGAAGGAGCTGCCTGACTCAAGGTTGAAGAAGCCCCAGCCGTCAAGCCAGCAAAGCCTTCTCCGGTGAAAGACACCAGCGGAGGAGGCGGCGGATGGGGCAATTAGGGATTTCTCTACTTTCTTATCTGTCTGAACTTCAGAAAGCTGCTACTCTGGCCGCTGAAGAGATTTCTCTACAGATTATTTCGTTAATTTGCTAGTTTCTTTTTCTGCCAACTGTCAACAAGCAGGTTACCTATGAAGTCGAGGTTCCGTCCATCTCCTTGGAAGTTATGGCAACAGTAGTTGGCCATGGCTGGAAAACAAGAGGAATCACATCCCACTCCAATCTGTAAAAAATTCCCTGTTTGGCATCACAAGGAAGAACCTCCAAACAAGCTGATGAAATTTTACAGGAAACCAATTGGCCATCACATTTGAGGAACACTATGTCAGTATCATTGGGGTGAAAGGACACCCACTGGAAGTATTTCTCTGTATTTGGCAGCAAAAGAAATTGCTTCAGAGATTCATCACTTGACCAGAGGTGATCATATCTTATGCTATGCTGCAAAACCCACGCTCCTTCACGTTCAAAGTTGATCATCATCCACACTTTCAGAATGGGATTCTCTATTGGCTCCTGAGGATTATAGACATTTACCTGGTAGTAGTATAGCTGTCCACAAGAAACACCAAATCTTCCCATCTCATAATTCGGCAAGTTAATAAAATGGCACCGATCAGTGTCATCTTTTGGATCAAATGCTAGCAGACCATTGTTCACCAACCACAGTATATTCCCTTTGTAGACCACGGTCGTCTTTGCACAAAATGAATCAAATTGGCGAGGACAGGCCACCTTCTTGGGGCACCATTTACCTGTTCCAGAACAAAAAACTTGAAAAACCAGCACCCTAGAAGATGGGGCCTCTGGTGGTAGAATCAGCACAACCCAAAAATTTCCATTATCTTCCACCATGAAGCCAACTATTGGATATCTTGGTCGATGTCTACGAGGCTGGGGGAGAGTGATCCATTGGAAAGTCAATGGGTTGCAAACACAGTATGAATCTCTGGAAGATTGACCCAAGCTCGAAAACAGCAACAAGTCACTGCTATATCCTATGAGTTGCAGGGGAAATTCTTGTGTCTGTCTTTTTAGCAATTCAGTTGTGAAGAAATTTAGAGGGAAGGTCAATGATTTAGGCGCAAAGGGAGGGCAGTAAGGGCCTACTTCACAAGGATGATCTGATCCAGGAATGAAACTGATATAGAAGAGAGCAAATGTTTGAGAAAGAGATTGGTGGCGTGACGTGTAGGATTGGGCAAAAAGAGGATCAGAGATGAGGGAGAGCCATCTTTTGGAGACACATTTTGATCTGAAGACTGAATTGATGGGCAGTCTTTGAAAGATATCTATCAACAAGGGGTCAGGTAAATCATCGATGAAGCTATCAAATTTGAGCCTTGCATTTTCCTCAATCATGCTTTCCATTGGCACTGATGAAATTCACACATTAATCATTAGTCCCAAATCACAGGGTTTCATCTTTCGTTTACTTAAAAGGAAGTAATTAAGAAACTGCAAGAAAAAAAAAATGCAAAAAGAACTATTAGAAATGATCAATATTGATGCTGCAACTAATTTAGCCTAATTCTTTGATGGGCGCCTCTGGCTTTAGGTGGTCTGCCAGCTTTGAACAAAAGAAACACGGTGGTTGAATCCTTGGAAACAATTCCTGAACAGAAATGTTCAAGAATTTCCCATGTCACCCACCTGCTTTGCTTTTTAACCATGAAACTGCAGAACTGTTGCCTTACTATAATCAACACACACACCCTATATATGAATGGACGTTTACCAGAAGAATAGTGGAAGATGGTTGAGTTTCTGCGCCGGAAAGGAGCTAAACAAGCAAGACAAGAGCCCGCAACGGTAAAGGTCTTGGCTGTTGCAGTGATAGAGGCGGTGGAGCTCAGCTTCCGGAGTTTCCTGAAAAATAGGTTTTTCATTTTCATCTTCATGTCTTAGTAATTTTCACCCTGGGCCTTGTACGATTATTAGCAATAGTTGCCCTGTTACTATGTTTTGGGATTTTATTGTTTTAAGAAACCTTAGGTTTAAACGTCTGTTTTTGAATTTTGTTGGCCCCCTTCCTTCCAATTTCTATATAATTTAAGCAATGCTCTCCTGATCAAATCTTGGTTAGTTGAAAATGTCGTTTTGGCTTTTGCCAAACTTTCAGAAGAAACTCAGAGAGAGAGAGCGAGCGAGCTAATATTATCGTGTGTCTGGAGAAAATTGACATGGGCTGTTGGGAACAAATATAAGGTGGAAGGATAATGTGAAAAATAAAAAATAAAAATAAAAATAAAAATAGAAAAAAAGGAAATTTGAAAGAGAGAAAGGAAATCGGACAGTAGATTATTATATGAAATAAGTGAAGGAGTTTTGGTTTTCCCTTTTCTTATCAAATAAAAATCAATTTGTGAAGTTGATCAGTGTGCATATTTGTCATAAGCACAAGGTATCTGAATATTTGTCATAAGCACAAGGTATCCGATTGGCCTTCTAACATTCATCTCTTTGTTGTATCTGAATTTGTCAAAAGAGCAGGCATAAATATATGCATTGTTGGACATCGGAATTTTCGTCCAGCATGCTTTTCTAGGAGGATAGACACAAGAGAATAATTCACTTCAGCCTAAGATATCAAACAAACATGGTTTTTTAAACACTTACATGACGTAATAATGTCAGCTATTGGCAGGCTTCGGACACTATAGCTAAAAGTAACCACAGAAGGATTTGAAGCTGTTACCACTCTCTTAGATCAACTTCGTCGACAGCTCTCCAAATTTGTCACGATCATCAGTACCTGTAATACAAGACAGTTCAGTTGAATTCGCTGCCACTTCCCCTCATTACTTCCCAGTAGAATTACACTCGGACATCTAACAGGCTCATGCCATTTATACCAGCTATGCCTCCGGATGTGTTGGTCTTCTCATATCCTGCATCCATCATCATTTCAACTACATCCATAGTTTCATCATAATAAACTGATCCTTATACAACAGGTTCACGTACAGATGAGTTAACCCCCCCAAACCAATCAGCATTGAGCATCCCATATGACCATTGAAAATGCCAGCATCAATGGTAGCTGAGTCTATCTTGCCATCAACAGTCACTGCACTAGAACTAATGCATACCCTTCGGACCAATCTGATTGGTATTTGCATCAGTGGAAGGTTACAGATTGAGTGTGGTTCCACCTCCGCCATAGTTCATCAATGTTTTTCTTCAGATTTTCAAAGCCATCTAGATTTGGAATTCAACTTCTGTAGAAGGGAGATTCCCTGTTGTGTCCTGGAGAGCATCCATTGGATCTGCTCCATTTTCAACAAAGCAACCAACTGAACTATTCCCATCTGTGGAGACTAATTGAGGTGCTGAAGTATGGACTGGTGATGAATCAACTTCTATGCCAGCACTGGTAACCTCAAGTTGCATGCCGTTATGGTTGAGATTTTCACTGGTTTGCTGATTGGTAGGACCTTCATTAAAATTCCCTGCTTCACCACTTGTACACTGGCGTTTCATTGTGGAGTGATTCTCAACTTGTGATGGCATGGCCTTCCTAGGACAGTGGTTCCCATTATCTAGAACTCTAACAGGGCTGCTTGTAGATGGCTCTGAAGTTTGCTTCTCTGTAGTATTTACTTCGTCCTGGGAGCTTCGTGGCCCAATTTGTGCATTCAATTGCATCTGTACCCAGATGGCTAAAGAAACAGCATGATCACGGACTAAAGAATCAAACGGAGGGCAATGTAGCATATTAATCAAGGCCTGACTGTAATGTAACATAGTCATAGATGGGATAATAGAACCCTTATCACGACAAAATTTGATTATTTTGAAGACATGTTCGCACAAGTTCCCCATTTTTGCCCAAGCACAGCTACAGATTGCATACTCTGAACCAGGGTTCCGTACTAAATGGGCTGTATTGTGATCCTTCAGGTCAATAACTTTAGCACATTCACCCTCAATAACAACATGAGCATCTGGGATCTGTGATGATTTCTGCCAAGCAGTTGGACCACTCACCCATTCATCCTTCCAATATCGTGCATAATCCTCTTTCCCAGGGTACTCATCGAGCCAAAAATAAGAATGCACTTTGGTACCTAGCTTGTTTACAAGCCAATCAGCACGTTCATACACGCTTTGGTCTTTTTCATTTAATAACCTAAGCTTCAACTGGTTGTGATAAAACTCCATTGCTGCACAGCTCTCTTGGCTGGCAAGAGGAAGAGCTTTCAGTGCATGTGCCCATATACCTGGTCAGAAGAGTTCTATGAGAATGAGATCCTTTTCCTTTTCTTTTTCCCCTAGAGGGGGTGGGTGGTAGTTCTTATTTTACAAATTGAATCTTCATCACTTCAAACTAAGACGAACTTGGAAAAGGCATATTATTTGGATCTGATTATAGATTTGTTTAAAATGGTTAGAACAGCAAAGGCCGATCATGTAGGTAATTTGTCCATCTAGAGGGAGAAAAAGAAGCAGGAAGCAAAATTACCTATCTTTGGATACCAAATTGCCTTGAAGTAGTCCATGAACTCTGCAGCATCTATACAATCCTCCATCAAATCTTCAAATGTGTCAGCAGTCTCATGTCCTTTGCAGATTTTGTTAACTGACTGACCCAGCTTTTTTGCTATTTCAGCACGTGTTTCCATCTCTGAACATCTTCTCATCAAATTTTTATGCCATGCATGACGAACACGCCAAAAGCATAGGAGCACAGAGCATTGAAAGACTTCCCTGAAACATACAAAGAGAGAATTTTCTATACCATCAAGCACTTGATACTCGAACAAGAATAAAAGAAAATAAACAGGAGACAAAAAGAAGCAGATATCCAAATCTATATCTTTAACAGGGTGACACTGTCCCCATAAATTGCTGCAAATTGATCAAGCGGAACAGAACTGAAAATGAAACCTCAAATACATTGCAGAAATGCAGCTTACTGACCCATATCCACACTGATTTTTTTCCAACGATGAGCTCATTCCATAATACTTGTAATAATAAATAATGTAAAAACAAGAACACTAAAAACAAACAACAAGATTCAAGAACCAGGCTTACAGGTTTAAGCAGGTACAAACACTCTATTCAGATCTGGCACCAATATAAAAATCATAACTAGTGTGCTAAAAAGTTTTCAGGTTTCCAAGTACATGATAAATAACTACATTTGAGTATTAAGAATGATCTTTCCTGAATCAAGTGGTTTCATCAATCAGATTTCCATCTACATCTAGATACTCCGTCTGGAACAATACATGGTTAGAATCAACCAAAAGCATCTCAACTAAGAGTGTAAACGAGTCGGATTAAGCCGAACAAAGTAGTGGTCCAGCTTGATTTGAATTTCTTATCGTGCTTTTATTGTGTTCAAACATGGTTGACCATTAAACAAGTTGAGCAAGTAGTTTGATTTTTTTATACATATTTTAACAATTTTTAACTAACCAAGTTGACTCGAGCAAACCTTCAAATCTGATCAAATGGAAAAAGGTGTACAAACTTGGCTTATTATGCACCAAGCTCAAACGAGAATTTAGCAACCAATCTTGAATCGTGCATTGAGTAGCTTGTTTCAATTTTTAGCCTTAATTTTAACAAGTGCCCACCCCCTTGAAACCCCAAAGAGAACAAAAATATCCTCCTCAAAGGACCGGTACAGAAGCAACCACATAAACTGTTTGAGGTGAAGACTTCAGGGCAAACCTGATTGCTAGGATATCGGTCAAAGGGTCATCCACAACAAACCCAGCTAACTTCCATGTTGGATCTTTTGCATGAACTCTGTTGTAGAGGGCCCGCATCCATCTGTGTGTATCTCTGCTTGCAAATCTAGGAGTGACTATCCAGGCTACTGGTATAGCCTTGTTGTCTGAGTTGAACACAACAACACTATGGACAGGATACTGGATATATTTGCAACAGGAAATCAAGTGAGCTATAAAGAATTTGATTGCTGTAGATACTAGGACCGATCAACAGAAGGATAATAAAAATGAATACGGACCTTTAGCTTATTTGAACCAAATTTTGAATTATAAGCCAATAGGCGGCAATTGCCAAATCGAATCATTTGCTGCAACTGCCACTCTGTTTGAATTCCCAGGACAAAAGGGTCAGAATCAGAGAAATCTTCATAAAAGAAAATATTGTTTTGGTGGCTTTCAACCCACATGCCAATGCTGACTACATCATCTTCATCGAGCTCATATGTCGACCGTCGGATACTCCTCTCTTGTCGACGAACATATCTGTGGGTCAAAAGGTCATCTCTATTACATGGACCTCCTTGTTTCTCCACTGATTCATTGTGTCTCTGCATGATGGTTTCCACAGAGACCCCAACATGAAGGAGAGACAGGACACGGAGGCGGAGTTCTTCTGAAATATATGGAGCATACATAGCACGTGTCCCTGCAGCTTTCTTGTCCTGTGGACCATGGCATGGCAATCCTTTCTTATCCACATGCTTATCTTGATTATATATGATAAGTGCCACCGACGGCTCTGCAATTAAACGTTTAACAATAAAGTGGCAGGTGCAGCCCCTCTTTGTATTTGGTCGGCCAGCAGATTTATTTTTGGGGACATAAGTAGTCCTACTAGGACGTACAATACCGCCTTTCCTATGGTCATCTGGACCAAAGGAGCACCAGTACCTATTGAAATCAATATGAACAATTTATGTAAATAGTGAGACTGTAGTAGTAATAATAGCAATAACAAATCACGTAGTGACCACGATAACAATAATAATAGCAATAATACTGAGCATAGTAGTAGTAATATTAATGAAGCAAATCAAAACATACAAGATATATTCAAGAATTCCATC
The DNA here is from genome assembly GCA_014898725.1 of Jacaranda copaia. Lineage (NCBI taxonomy): Eukaryota > Viridiplantae > Streptophyta > Magnoliopsida > Lamiales > Bignoniaceae > Jacaranda > Jacaranda copaia. Next base: position 175,857 of record JACGDI010004074.1, read on the forward strand.
AACTTTGGGTTTGTAAGGCGTTTGTGGAGTGCGTCTCCTCCTTGCCTCAACATGGAATCTTGTTGGGCACTCTTTATTGTTTGATTCCCCCCTAACAAAATCATCCACCCTGGCAAATGGGATCAGAGCAAGTCTATCTATATTGTCACGCCAACCTTCCACCTTGGACCACACGAGATCATTGGAAGAGAACTCCAAGGTTGGAGGACTTTGTACTGGTAGGGAGAGAATTTCATCCCATCTAGCCATCTGCAATATAAGTATAAAAATGACACTATTAACAAAATTGCCCAAATGTCAGACTAATTCTCTAATTTATTTAACTATTAAAAGGTGGAACAGCCTGAAGAAATTTTCAAAGGCATATTTACAAAGCATATAGAGCTGCAGTGCCTCTAGCCTTTGAACTGAAAATATCCATTATAACACATATCTCGATATTTCCAGCTTCATACATTGTCCCATACCAAGAACACACCACAGCATTAAAAATCTTCACAAAATTTTTACCATTAAGTAGAAACCATTTTATCTCACGAATTACCAAATACCATAACCAATATGACCAAATATGATAGACAACCCAAAACAATGCCAGAGATTTCTGTGAAAATTTAAACCGACTGCAAGAAAACAGCTCACTTCTAGGTCAAGAAATATACAAATATCTTCTACACGTAAATCCTCTGAGCAATTAGAATGGCTTACATTTTTCTTAATCAGATTTTACTATTGATTCTTTACATTTATATCTTCAAATCATTCCTTCAAATAATTTTTTAAAAAATCACTGCGAACAACGTTTCTAGAATGACAATGAAACGAAATTTAATCCACAACAATATCCACCCAGAAAATTGAAGATAAACAATAAAAAATACAGCCGCAGGTGCAAAATAAAAAGAATTGATCAAAAGGTAAAATGACGCGTAAACAGCTGAAAATATGCGATTTCTTTTGTAAAATGAAAAGAAAAAGGAAAAGGGTAGTAGAGAAGATTGAATTCCTGGCAACCCAAACGAACACATAAATTTTATCAACGAGAGACTTAAAAAATGAAAAATTAAGGATGAATTTCCCGTACCTTTCCTGCTATGGAAGTCGTTCAGCGAAGTGTGGGGTTTTGAAGTGAAAAAACCCTGGGTCGGGTGGTATTCGGCTTTGTGGGCCTTCTATTTTTTATCCGCAAAGGGCTTCGACCCAGAATTTTGGACCCATTTGAATTTGGATGCGGGAAGCAAAGTAATATAAATAGAATGTCCAAATTATTAAGCTGTCAGTATAGTGGATTTTAATTTGAATTCAATTTGATAATTTAAAATTTTTAATTGATAAAAAATTCGATAGATATGATTTGATTAAAAAAATTTATAATTCAAAATAAATGGAATGAATATGGATTTGATTCGATCTGATTCATTAATAATCCAAATTCAAATATATATAGTATTGCATAAATATAGTATTATACATATATATACATAGGGTTCTATAGCAATACATGTATATATAGTATTATACACATATATATGTAAGGTTCTATAGTAACACCAAAATGAATTTTTGGACGAAAATAATAATGAGCTCCTATACAATATATCAAACAGTTAATTTTCATATAAAATGTTAGATTTGGAGTTTATTTACATTATAATTACATTATTTTTTTTTTATTTTTATAACAAAAAATGATGCAGGAAAAATAATGAGCAGGAGTTGAATATTGTGATATAGAAGAATCCAATACAAATCTCAATTTGATCGAAATAAGTTTCTTTCTTATAAAACTTTAAGTTTATAATTAATTGATTGAAAAATTAAGTATATATGTATTTATAATGTCAAATAAGTACTATTATCAGTAGCATAAACTAAAATAAAATGATATGATAAATGAATATAATTAAGTAATATTCTATTATTAATTTTATATGATAAATAGATTTGAAAATATATTCGATAATATGTTGTGTATATATTTTTTTAAGGATGAATGTTTTGGATTTAAATTCTACTAATTTTTTAGAAAAATAACAAATATATTATTTTTGAGAGTATTTGGATTTGGATCTTTTTTTGGATATTCAATTTTTATATGGATTCAAATATAGTTATAATAATTATGATCCTATGGGATCTCGAATCGAATTCGAATATGGTATATTTTGTCGGATTTGAATATAATATGATTCGATCTGAATTCGACCCATTGATAGCCTTACAAATTATCCCTATAACCTTAAGACAAAAAATAAAATTAAAATATTCCAACTACAAAATAATTTACTTAAATACAACAAAAATAAAATAACTATGTCGTAAAGTAAGAAGTAAAATAAAATTCAATGAAATCATTTAAATTTGTAGACAAATGACATTTGTAAATAAACTCAATATTTTGTTTTATTTAAATTATTAACTATAGAAAAATACAAAATTTTATCAATTATAAAACTTAGATTATTAATGACTCTTTTTGAATAATTTTAACATTTGCAGTAAATATATTGGTAAAACATATATCATAAATATAATAATCCATGAAATTATACATATAATGGCTTTTATTAACTAATTCATCATTTGAATAATCTTAAAAAGTATATATGATGTTTGTTTAATTATTTATTCTTGTCACGCATTTAATCTCATATCTCATCAATCATTTCTTACCTTGTCATATAAAATAAATGGGGCCCAACTAACTGATTTTAGTTCTTCGTCAATATAATAATGAAGAAGTCATTTTCAATTGTTTGAAATAAATTCTTTTATACGGAACTATATATAATTTATTTATTTTTGAAATAAAACAAAGAACTTTATAGATTAAGAGTCCAAAGACAAAGCATAGTTGATTACATCAGTGGCAGAAACGTGAGAAAAATATAGAGAAATAACCTATTTAGCTAGGTGGTGGACACACATATTGGGATTACGCCGAACATGCTTATAAACCCAATGGGTACCACTGCAGAAGTAACTGCAATAATAGGCTCAATCAAAGAAAGATTAGTATTGTTGCCCCGAAGGCCTTGAATCACCTAAAAACAATCACCTTCAATCACAACATTTGACCAGAAGGATTGGTGGGCAAGCTGACAAGCTATTCTTGCTGCAACTGCTTCTGCCGCCTCAGCATCCATCAAACAGGGAATGTACCATGAAATACAATCTAAGTAATTGTTCCTATGGTCGCGGGACACCACGCAATTCCAATTGCATGAGGATTTTTGAATAAAGCTGCATCAAAATTTAATTTAACCTGACTATCCAAAGGTGCCAGCCACCTTACTTCACTTATGAGCACTAAATTGGAAATTGTGTGGATGTGATTTGCAGTCCAGAAACAAAGAAAAAAGGACCTAGCAAAATGGACAACATCCAGAGGGTTCCAATGAGACGCCTCAAATTTTGATGTATTCCTGCGGTGCCACAAACTCCAGCAATTGATCAAAAATAATGCAAACTTTTCTTCTGCAGCAAGACTATGAATTGCAAGAAACCAATCTAAGACTGAAATAGTAGCGTGAGCACAAGACGATATAGGTAAATTCAAAAGAGCCCAAAACTATCTTGCAAAGTGACAGTGTAGCAAATAGTGAATAATATCCTCTTTAGCAGTCTCACAAATATCGCAAAATGGGTCATCTAAAATTTCCTTGACATAACGGAACTTTTGTTGGGAGAATATTACAACAAGCTTGCCACACAAATTGATTGACCTTGGGAAGTATTTTACAGTTCCAGAAGAAACAAAAATCAATAATATTAGATGAGCTGCAATGTAACACCCCTAAAATTTGCGATATTTTGATATTTTATTTAAATATTATTTTCTGGAAATTTATTTGATATTTGTAAATTTCGAAAGTTTTGTGGGTTAAAATGTAATTTTTAAAGTATAATTGCACCATTTATTTAATTATGGGGGGTTAATGTCTAATTTTAACAAATTAAGGGACCTAATGTGAGGGCTCATGAAATAGGTGGCTAGATTGAATTGCACCAAAAACTTTTGGGACCTAATTGAATGATTTCCTAAATAGTTGGGGTCAATTTGCAATTTTGAAAAAAGATGAATCTATGGAAATGGGAATATGCAATTTCATCCCCATTTTTCATTTTTCTCCACCGCATACCGCCTCTCCTCCTCTTTGGCGAACTCCTTCGACCACCCTCTAAAACCAGAAACTAAATTGGCCATCATCTTTCTCTCACTCCCAGGACTTTGGCAACCTCATATGCAGTCGGAGATGGCCTACAAATGGCAGCGAAATTGAGGCTTGAAGGTGACCTATGGTGGAGCTCGATGGGACCTAGTCTCTGGTGATCATTTAACGAAACCAAGGGTTGGGTTTTGAACTGCGTGAGCTCAGAAATGCTGTGGTATCATCAATTGCTAGAGATAGCCACCGAAGACGATGGAATTAATGATTGAAGGAGTGACGAAGCTAGGTGGCAGGTTTCGATTTTGGAGAAATTGAACTTCAATTGGGAGTCAAAATCAAAAATTGATTTAGGGGTTGAGTTCCTTGAGCTAAGGCGTGTTGAATGGTGGTGTTGTTGAAGTTTTTTGGCAGTGGCACAACAGCGGTTAGAAGACAAAATCTTCATCTCGCTGCCAGGAATACATGCATGCAAACGAATCGTTAAGATTCTCCTTCGTTTGTGAGATATTGGTATATAAGTGATATTTTGGTGTATGTATATGCATGTGGATGTTTAGACGTTCTAATCTTTGTTAAACCTTGTATTATCGCATATTTTGAATAGATTGGTCAAGCAAAATACCTGTGCATAAGATCAGAACATGTTTTATAGATTAAGTTAGCCTAGTGAATCCAAAATGATATTATTTCATGTAAACTATATATTATATAGCATATTAAGTGTAGAAAACCTTAATTTTATGTAACCATGATTTAATCGACAAAAGCTTGGATTTTTTTTGATACCTGGATTATTATAATCAATATCGAGTATCATTATGGAATTATTTATAAGTGAACCCCGTATATGTTTATATATCCGATACTAATAGCATGTTTAGGGCAATGATATCGAATTAAACCTTAACCAATGTATCAATAGGATAATCGCTCAGATTTAGGGCTATTATTGGTATGATTCTAAGTGTCAGTGATCGTTGGGATTAAACATGGATTTTAATATAAGGTTACTCTTTTGAATAGGTGACAGAAGATTTGACCATGAGAATTAGTAGAGTTTGATTGCATCGCTGACATAATTAAGGTGAGGATTTAACCTTCGGGTATTTGCTTATATGCCCAGTAAGGGTATGCTAATCTAGCTCCTTCTTATACTTATTTGACATTGTGATAAACCCCTGTAAGGGTTAAACTCGTTTTGGTTTCGTAACTGTATCTTGGTTTTTGTACTCCATGAATTGTTTGAGGTCTTAATTGTTATCTGTTACTTGTTTTGTAAACCTCTACGAGGGTTATTGCTTATTTATGTTATGGTGTCTTGAACTTTTATTTATGTTGTTCATTTTCTATTCCTTGTACCCCATAGCCTTGCTAGCTAACCTTGTATTATTTGCTGAATTATTTTGCAACCCAAAATGGCCTTGCTGACCAGTGGATTATGTATAATAATTGTTCCAAACTTGTACCTCGTTGTATTCTTGACTTGTCGAAATGTCTTGTTTGGTCAGTACTATGAAATATGTGTTGGACAGAGCAAAGGGCTACACTAGTTGATAGGGCATGTCTAGTGGGGGCCCCTCTTGAATCTGTTCCAGTTAGCACATTTGGATTTCAGTACTAGACCTATTCTATATTGATACCGTTAAATTGGTGATAAAAATAGTGTTATTGGCTGACTTGGTTTGCGATCTTCACTTTGGGAAGTCGGGGGTTGACTGTGGCCTAAAGCGTGATTAGCGAGGATCGGTCCTACTGATTCTTGTGGTTGCAATCTTGTTTTCGGGAGAGACTTGATCGATGAGGATTGATTTTACCGATTTGTGCTGAAGCGAATAGCGAGTTGGCCACTCTTCTAGGCAATATAAGGGGGTAAGTCATCTTACAGTAGAGGCGATATAAGGGCCGTTTTACGGTCGTATCAAGGAAATATAAGGGGTTAGGCCATTTTATGGTGGTATTGTTAATACAATATCGGGGCGATATAAGGGGGCAGGCCGTTTTAGGGTCGTACCGAGGCAATATAAGGGGGCAGGCCATTAGTATCGAGGTGATATAAGGGGGTAGACTGTTTCACGATCGTATTTTTAATATAGAATCAAGGTGATATAAGGGGGTAGGCCGTTTTATGATCGTATTGTTAATACAGTGTTATTGTTGATTTTATAAAATGTTCTTATCTAGCATGTTTTATAAAATTGATAAAAATCCTGAATTTTGAACTTGAGTTTTCAAGAAATAACTTGTTCACTGGTTTTCTTAAAACTATTTATGCTGAGTTTGAAATCTTCTATAAAATGTATTAAATGTGAAATGACTATTTGTTAGCATGGAACAACATTGAGTTAGCTCACAAAATGTTGTACAAGAAATTATCATTTTTGTTGATTTAGTTTGTAGATCCTGTAAACTCTTTCAAATCTCCAATATCTAGATGTCGTGACCTATATTTTAGTTATCTAAATTTGGAATAAATGTTTTTCTACACCAAACATCACCAAATCTATTACAGTAGGACAGAGGGCGATGGTGTGCAGTGCCGTCTCGTTTTTCAATCTGACAAACCGGGCATCTCTGATTCACTTCAACTTTCTTCACAATTAAGTTGTCATTGGTTGGCAAGCAATTATTAGCTACTCTCCATATCAGATTTTTCACCTTTGGGGGCACTTTGAGTTTCCAAATTCTTCTCCGCACATACCAAAGATGAGGTGACAAAAGGGTTCTGTCTATTATCCAACCACAGTCCCTACCAATAGTGATATTCTCCCCGTTTCCTACCTTGCTTCTGCAGTTTTCTTGGATGAGAGATTTGGCCGCAAGCACACTTCGGCTGAGAAAACTTGGATTTGAACCCAGTTCAACCTTCAAGAAAGATTTATCATTGTAATATCAGGCTTTAAATAAACTTGCCACCAAAGTCTGCGGTTGAGTCAAGAGCCTCCGGGCTTGTTTTTCAAGTAAAGCTAAGTTGAAATCCTTTAACTTTCTAAAATCAAGTCCTCCGTGATCCTTATTAACACACAATCGGTCCCATTTCATCCACTTGATCCCAACCGAGTCTCCTCCGTTTGAACCCCAGAAAAAAGTATTCTATCATTTTTTCAATCTCGCAACAAAGATCCCAGCCAGCAAGAACACACTCATTACACAGTTAGGGATTGCTTGTGCTACCGTTTTGATAAGAATCTCCTTGCCCGCACGAGAAAACTCATGAAATTAATTTATCTAGAAAAAATTTATGGAGCATATATAGAAATTTCCCGTACCCGTGTCTCTGTAAAGTCTTGGCTATAAAATCTTGTTGAATTTTCTTTTCTTGGAATTCATAACATAATGTTATTCGGTTATAATCATCTGTTGAAGATAGTGGTAAAGTGTATACATTTTGAAAAGGAGAAAGAATATTATTTTTTATGAACATGTTTTCATACAAACTGCAAATATTCAAAAACTGTATTTTAATTTTTGAAACTATCTGCCAAAGAGCTTTTATAGTTTCTGATGCAATTCAAAACACTCAACACGAGTTAATCCTAAATACTTTTATATTCTGTGCATTTTACTACGGATGTTTCTGCTGCATGTACTCTATATGCATAAATAATCTGATACTGCAGCATATAGACGGAGGGGGGTGGGTGGTGGGGGAAGACATGAAAGAAAGAGGATGTAGGTATGCCATACCCAATGCATATATAATTTTTTAAATAATTAATTCTTTGTTAATAATATTATTACTTTTATATTTAAAAAGATATGATAATATTATTTTTTCTAAAAATATTCATAAATTTTTTAAACATATAAAGCGGGTATAATGAGCCCAACTCGTTAAGATTCGTGTTTAATTGGGTTGAGGCGTGCTTTGGGTCCATTAATAGACTGAATTCTAGATTTTGACAAACCAATTCTAAATCCATTCCATTGTCATTCCTAATTTGAGAGATGGAGAGAGAATAATAGAAAATAGAGAAGACAATACTTACAACCAATTTGATTGTGTTTTCATTTTCAGTATTTTTAAAATTACTTTTGCATATTTATTTTTTTGGAACAAACTTTCATCTACACTAGTGATTCAAACACTTAAATAAATAAATAAATGATTTGGAATTTTTTAAAAAAAGAAAATGCAATTGGTGGTAAATATGATAAAGAAACGCATAAAAAATCATGGATAGATGAAATCTGAATAAATGCAACAATAGTTTTTGTAGAATAATAGGTTAAAAATAACCATATATGGTGGAGTATCCTTTTATAATTTTTTTTGGATTTCAAATGGGACTGTAGACATGTTAATTTTTGTTTAATTGAAAAGTGACACGTGTAAAATAATATATTAGATATTAATTTAAAATTTTTGTTTATTTCTTGAAATTTATTAAATTTAATTCCAAAAGATAAATAGTTAATTTTAATTAATAATTTAGTATTCATTTTATATTCAAATCAAATATTGATAAGTGTCAAAAATGAATTGTCTATACCTATAAACCAATCAAATAAAAAATATTTGATATTATCTTATCGAAAAGATAATCGTCGAATGAGTTCAAGTCAATCTATAATTCTCCCACCAAGTGCCTATGTAAGGGGGGTGGCCAAAGCTTATTATACACAACACAAATTTCAGCAAATGAAAGAACCTTGGGAAGAGTCTAGCAATTCTCTTAATCAAATTTAAGGAGATCCATGGTATTCAAAACGTTCTTTGCGGAGCTCATAATATTCTTGGTTTTGATTCGGGATTAAGGTAGAGCCCTCGAATTGGCATTATTTTATTCAAATTAAATTCAAGGAGATCCATGACGTTCAAGGTATTTTTCACGGAGCTCATATATTTTACCGTTTAATTTGAGATTAAGGTACGAAACCCTCGAATTGACATGATTTCTTCAAATTAAATTCAAGAAAATCCACCGTGTTCAGGTATTTTTTATGGAGCTCATTAAATTTAAGATCACATTTGTATAGATTTTCTTGTCTTGTAATTTTATTTTTTGTAGATAAAAAAATTTTGCGCTTACAAATTTTGGCATGCCCAGTGGGGCAATATTTACCTCTCATCTCTTTCCTTTATCAAGATTGAAGTATCATGGCTATCAATAAGATAACAACACTAAATATTACTTCCTCAAATTCCTCAAGTACTGAAGTAAAAAGTGCTGGCATCATCATAGGAAGTATGTCCAAGAAATTGCAATCATCTTTGGAGGTGACTCCTTCGCTTGTTGTGGAAAAGGTGTTGCCGCATTTTATTGATATAAATAAAGATGGTGGAGACTTGAAGGAAGAATTTGCATCATCCATTCCCCACTAAACATCAAATTCCTTGAGCATGGCGATAGTGATGGTGATAATTGCTATAACCTTGGAGGAACAAATTGCAAATTTGACGAGGGCCATTGAAGGACTCACAAAGCATATCCAAGAGTGAAACTTTCAAATCCCCAAATTGATGAATAAGTGAACAATCTTGACACTAGCTACATGGTGGAGAAACAAATTGAGGCTTGGGACGAAGGCAAAACATCCACAAAGAAACAACTAGTCGAAAAATGGAAAGACTGCAAATAAAGAACTACAAGTTTCCATTGATAGACTATTCCCATTAACTCATTGAAGGAGTTTATCATGGAGACTATCAAATACAAGCTTGGTGAAAGTTATAAATTATCTATGACTTACTCTAAGCCATATACTTAAAGGATTAAAAAGTTGAAGATGCCAATTGGTTACTAGCCCCCAAAGTTTTAGCAATTCGATGGCAAGGGCAGCCTAAAGCAGCACGTGGCTCATTTCATTGAAACTTGTAATAAAGGTCGGACATATGGAGATCATCTAGTCAAGCAATTTGTTCGATAATTAAAGAATGATGCTTTTGATTGGTATATTGACCTGGAGGTATGCTTCATTAATAGTTAGGGGCAACTAGAACAAGAGCTCCTCAATCATTTCTACAGCACTTAAAGGACAATCAATATGATTGAACTTACCAACTCTCACAAATGGAAAGAAGAACCTGTCATTGACTACATCAATTACTGGGGAAATTTGAGTTTTAACTGCAAAGATAAATTGTTGGAGGTTTTAGCAATTGAGATTTGTATTCTAGGAATGCATTGGAGTTTTTGCTACATACTTTAAGGAATTAATTCAAAAACTTCTGAAGATTTGACAACTCATGCACACAATATTGAAATGAGCATGAATTTTGATGAACAAGAAGGTTCAAGTGATGCTGATGATGATGAAGATATTGGAGGCAATTAATTTTCTTCTTCAAATTTTATATGCTCTTTGATATGTGCCTAAACTATCAATAATGTTCCCAGATAAGAACATAAACTATCTAAAATTCTAAAGTCTCCATGTCTCCAAATCCATGACTCAAATCTCTAAGTCTTCAAATTCAAAACTCAAATCTTCTATTCTCCAAATTCAAACTTAAGTTTTCAAACACAAACTCAACTCTCCAAATCTTTTAAATTTAGGACTTAAGTTTCCAAGACTTCAAGTCAAGACTCAAGTTTCCCAGACTTCAAGTCAAAACTGAAGTCTCTAAGTTTCCAAGTCCAAGACTTAAATTTTTAAGTCTCCAAATCAAAGACTCAAGTCTCCAAGTCTTCAAATTCGAGATCATATCTCAATATTCAAGTCAAGGCTTAAGTTTCGAAGTCTTCAAATTCAAAACTCAAGTCTACTAATCTCTAAATCCACAACTCAAGTCTTTAAATTCAAGAATCAAGTCTCTAGATGTCCAAATTCAAAACTTAAGTCTTCAAGTTCCCAAATCAAATACTCAAATCTTCAACTCTTCAAATTCCAAATGCTCCTAGACACGAGCATAAACTATCCAAAAATTTTAAATTAAACTTTTCCCACGTGCCCCCCACATTTGTCATCTTTTCCACATGATCCAGAATTGATGTAGACTCTAGGGTTGAATCTAAAGAAACATTTTGAGGCATCCCAGTCTTCATGGGAAACACGTTTTCAAAGAACGTAGCATCACAAAATTCAACTATAGTGTTCACATCTACGCCCGAAATCTTTGATTTAATAACCAAAAATCTCATTGCATAAGATGTTTCCACATAGCCTAGAAAGACCGCATCAATAGTCTTAGTACCTAGCTTCTTCCTCTTGTGTTCACGGACTAATGCTTTTGCAAGACTGCCCTACACTTGGAAGTACTTTAGACTAGGTTTCCTACCTTTCCAGAATTCAAATGGAGTGCATTCTATATGTTTCAGGGGAACTCTATTCAGAATATGGTAAGCCGTATTTAGAGCTTCCCCCCATATGTACTTGGGTAATCCAGAATTCAAAAGCAAACTGTTAATGTCTATAAATGTTCTATTCTTTCACTCATCTATCCCATTCGAAGAGAGAGAATAAGGGACAGTTTCTTTATGAACTAAGCCAACATTTTGGCAGTATTCATGAAATGGGTTGGACCCATATTCTCTGCCCCTATCTGACCTTAACCGTTTAAGTTTTCTACCAATTTATGTTTTGGCTTCATTTTTAAACGTAATGAACTTCTCTAGTGCTTCATCTTTATGTTTTAGTAAATAAACATAACAATATCAACTATTATCATCTATAAAGGTAATAAAGTATTTTTTATTGTCTTTTGTTAAGACCCTATTGAACTCACAAATATTTATATGTACTAAGTCAAGAATTTTAGTTTGCCTTTCAACTGAGTGGTAAGGCTTTCTCACTTACTTAGCTTCAAATAAATTTTGTCCAAAAAGACTGAGACTGAGACATACTCCCGTGCCTGCGATCCAGAGCCAAAGTTGGGCTGGGTGGTGGCAGTGCGTGTATGGTTCACTTATATAAACCCTTTAAAAAACACTTTATCCAACATTTTTACTTAAGTTCAATATAAACTAGTTCACACTAGTTTATAAAAACAATATGGGATAAGTAAAGAGTTGATAACTCTTCAACTCCTCCACTTAATTTTATAAGGCACAAGGAAGTGTCCTCTGTATCAAATTTCCTATGTGGGATAACTCAACAGGTAACACTTAACTATGTCATTCTTCCTCCATTAAATTCTTTAATTATTTTTGAATTCCAACCATAATTGATATCCATCCAAATAATTAAATATGTAATTAGACAAACAGTAATGCCCATTACAACATGTTCCGTTAGTTAGCAGTCAATTTCTAATACATGAATTTTCTTACCATAACTAATTTCAATGACGTGGGGAAGAAAATAAGGCCATGTTTTTCCATCCCTTTGCCCAAAATTACTTTTCCCACTTCTTACCCAAAATTCCATGTGAAATATATATATAAGGAGTTTTTTATATTTATATATAAAGAAAGCCTGCTTATTTTAATAATTAGCTGAATAATCGATATATATTCCATGTTGTCATAACTCATTTATATAGTTTGATAACTTTGACTATTGAAAATAATTTTCATGCATTAGCATAATAAGAAGTGAAGCACATAGCACATTTAGAGTAACTAAAAGTGTGTGCTCTTGGTTGGACCTAATTAACAAAAATACTGAACTCGATTTTTTTCACCTAAAAAGATAGGTGTTTTTTATTTTTAAAATTAGTGAATTCTTTTATAAAAAATATTCAAGATTTATCAAAATAAAGTAGTTGATATTAGCTTAAATTATGTCAAAGCAAGCAAAGTAACTTTCCATATTTATATAAATCAATTGAAGTAATACATCATTGAGTTTTTCAATATCATCAGTAAATAACTATTTTTTCATCAGCTTAGAAGTTTAAAAAAATATATAACTTTTAATGTATTAAATATATTTTATTATTTAAAGAAATGTTTAACTTCATTAAAGAAATATTCATATATCAATATCGGTCATATTGATTGATATATAGATTGACCCATATTGATATATTATGATAGTGACAGTCATGTTGACTAACCCGTATTGATATATTATGATAGAAGCAATCATGTTAGTTGGTTTGTATTATTGTATGGGTATGCTTGAGCGTGATTTTTGACTTATTTTGTCTTATATGACAATTGTGTCATAAAGTTCAAAGTGAAAACATTCTCAAATAACCAATTTCATGAAAAATGCATATATAAGTGATTTTATAAAATATTCTTATATAGTCAATTTTATAAAACTGAATGAAATCTTAAGCTTTGAATCTGAGCCTTTTTTTAACTTAAAACATTCTTATACTTTCATTTCTTTAAAATTAATTCTCCTTTTAGGTTTTAAATCATGAGATTTTTTATAAAATAAATTGAAATTTTGGGATGTCTCTTCACCGTTATGGGACAAAGTGAAGTCATCTCATGATGTGTAATATCTAATAAACTATTTTTGCAATCCTATCTCTTGATTCCATGAAATTTGTCTATTATGTAATACCATATTCTCTTGACATTTACTCATAGTTGTTCGTACGTTGAATCACTATTTTTCCTATACTACATATTCATTATTATTGCCGTCCATGTATTTTGATTAGTACCTCATTAAGTCATTTGGACTTACATCTTGTACTGTTTCTTTCTATTCTTTGCCCCAAATTGAGGATTAGGAGACACAGTGAGCTTGGGCTACATTATGTATAGAACAGTAGTGTGATCAAGGTATCTAGAAACGATAAGGATAAGAAATATATGTGCTTATAATGTAATCATACGTGCATCAGTAGGTCTTTAACTTTTGATGAAGTGTAGCAAGAGCAATTGTAACATTATGGAAACTCATGTTTAGCTTGCAGTTGCAGCATGATTAGGTGATATAGATGTCGATAGTTGATTTTGATTTTACTTATCATTTGAGTTATGATATCATTTTAATTGAGAATTTCGAAAGTGCATAACTTGTTCTGTATTTAGAATTTTTTTGAAAACCCAATTGGGGTAGCATCCCATAATGGGAGCGACTCTTGGATGGGGTGTTACATTACAGTTTAGATCATCTATTTCAATATATGTTTTATCTTCTATTCTATTGTGTGGTTGCATAACATTAGTATTTAATATTTTCTTATAAAAATAATTGATTGAGAACTAAATACACTTGACATATATATCATATTAAAATAGTAGATGAAATATGAAATGAAATAAAAGATCTAAAGTGGTTACATTAATGTTGATGTAATTATTTTATCCATAATTACTTAGGTAATATACCCCACTAATTAAGACTTTAGGGGCATATAAGTGAAAAAACTCAATAGAAGGACCATTATGATTAACTAAAATGGACTAATTAAGACTTTAGGGGCATATAAGTGAAAAAACTCAATAGAAGGACCATTATGATTAACTAAAATGGACTGCTAAGCCCACTTAAAATGGGCTTCCAAAGTTTAATGGGTTCATGGCCGCCAAGAATTCAATTAGTACAAATATCAATCTCTGCATCCAAAAAAAATCAAATCACTTATTTTTTCTGTTGAGTGTTGTATCCATACGGGCACGTTCTTAAAGTAGAAGTGTTTTGTGGATGAATTAATTTTTTGGCTAATAATTTAAAAAATAATATACTAGTTCTCAATTTAAAAAATTTCTATTAATAATTTAGAATGTATTAAATTTAATTCCAAAAATTAAATAGTTAACTTTAACTGATATCCAAGTATTTATTTTGTTCGCAAATCAAATATCAACAAATGTCAAGGTGAAGTGTTACAGCTAATCAAACCGGGTCATATAGTATAAAATCCTTAAGCTGATGGAGATGTGACACATGGCATAGTTATATACGTGATCAATTAAGTCAAAAATATTTAATATTATATCTTAATATGTACATAAAAAAAATAACTATTGAAAATATTCAATTCTATCTTACAATCTCTAATTTAGTACGCATGTAAAGAAGTACAAGCACATATATCTCAAGCACCATTCCTGGACCGTCATAATATTGAAGCATATTATGACGGTCCAGGAACGGTGCTTGAGATATTGGTGCC
>JACGDI010004076.1:15291-45185 GCA_014898725.1 Jacaranda copaia
AAAAAAAAAAAAAAATAGTGACAAAATAGTAAGTGACAATGTAAAAGCTGCCACTAATTATATGTATATATTAAGAGATAAAAGATTTTATTTTGTAACCTTAATAATATTGACAAAATTAATAGCCAATGGGAAGTACTAGTGCTTAAGGCATCACTATTGACAATTAATTAGTGACACAAATGCAATGACAACCTAGTGATAATAAAAATCTTAACACAGATTATAGTGACGATTTTTATTATTAGGACATTGTCACTATAGATGTGTAACTAATTATTGACATGGAGATTTAAAATATTAGTATTTATCACTATAATTGTGACAAAAGAAAAATTATTATCATTTTAAAAATTTTATTAGTGACAAAGTAAAAATTATTGTTACTTAATATTCATTAGTGAATTTTTACATTATTACTTATTTTTTTTGTAGTATTTATTACTAATAATTAATAATAATAACAACTTAAAATATTAGTTCTTTTCATAATTAAATTATATTGTGACAAAAATAAAATTATAATCACCTAAAAAATATCACTAATAATAAAATAAATATTATTAATGTCACTTAAAATATATAATTAGTAACATTAATTTGTCACTGTTATCATATTTTTTTTACAGTGACTTGGTCACATTAAGGATGGAATAGAGAGGATGTTTCCTACATTGATTGAGTGTTTTCACTTTGTGATTAAGTAAAATCTTCCCAACTTTTGTCGAGCTAGAAATTCTAACATCATTTTCTTTTAATTACGGATGTAAGTTGAGTTGACCCAGCTCGCGAGCAGATTTAGCTCGATTTCGAAAGCTTAGCTAAAGCTCAGAACTATTTTAGCTTGAGCCAAGCTTATTGAGATTGAACTTGAGCTTGGAATTGAGCCAAACTTGAGCTTTAAGATAGTAGCTCAAAGGCTTGTGAGTTGGCTCACGAGTTCTAGTATTTTTTAGAATAATATATAAAAATAATAATTCAAAAAATATATGACACATATAAAGTTAATTATCAAAACATAATTCAATTATTCACTTATATATTACTTATTAATAAATAATAATTTATAGGATAGTAATTTATAATTTGTAAAATATTAAAAATAAACAGCATGATATATTTGAAAAAAATATAAATTTTTTAATTCAAATAATTTTATAAAAATATATAGTTATATAGTAAAATTTCATTGTATAATATATTATATATGATTACTACACTTTTTTCAAATTTAATAATGCAAGTATGAAATGGAAATTCAACATTATATTAAAAAAATTATTTTTATGTTTTAATGTTCAAACTTCAAAAGTCAAAACAATAATTTTACTTCAAATTTATAAAAAATTGATTGACCTTTAGAAAAATTGATGCTACTATTGGATTTGCTAGTATATAGTGTTTCTCAATAGTTTCACATGAAATAGTAAGGACTAAATTAAGCATAAGTTAAAGTTCGTACGTTGAATGTGGAAAATGTTGAATGAGCTCGGGTTTGGCTCAAGTTCAATCGTGGCTCGATATTTTATAAATTCATTGAGCTCAAGTTTGAGTTTGATATTTATTAATGAGCTCAAATTTGAGTCTAAAATTTAGAGCTTGATGGGCTTGAGCTCAAGCTCGAGCTTATTGTGTTTTAAAATGAGCTAAGTTTGAACTTAAAATTTTGACTAAACTCGACTCAAGCTTACTCGTTTATGGCCCTATTTTTAATAACAAATTACGTATGTGAAAATATTAGATCAACTCACTATAAAGATTTAAAATTGAAGAATAATATGTCGAGAACCATCCGTATATATCCATCTTAAGTTCATTATATAAATATCCATTAATTAAGAGTAAAGTGGAACAAAATAACTTTGGGAATGTTTTATTATATTTTTTTTAATCATATATTTTAAAAGAATGAATTATTGAAAATTATGAAAATTATTTTTAATTTGATAATTTATTTATATTTTAGGAAGACATTTTTTATTATAATAATTAAATCAATATTTTTGTTGTTGAATTTTTAGGATTAAAATGAAATTGAGTAATTTTTTAAATATTCTAATAATAATAAAAAATATATAATGTATCATTTATGTATGTATATATTAAAAAATATGTATTTTATAAAAAATAAAAATATATTTAATTATATTTTTTTAAAATAATATTATTTCATGAAACATAACCAAACATTTCTTTTGCTTTTGGGCATTAGAAAATTAAAACTTTTTGAACCATTTTTATGTTTGTCAGACAAATCCGACAGAATTATGCACGTACTGACAATCTCCAGGCTTGTTGGCACCTGGGACGAGTCGAAACCGAGTTTCCTTAGCCTGGGTAAATATATAAAATTTACCTATATTTCTCATGTTCCGAAGTAATTATTCTCTTGACTGGAACACATTTTATAACAAAATTAACTAATAGTTTAATATTTGTGATATAAAATTCAAACAAAATTCCAGCACAAATTTATCCTGGTGCCAAACATCCAATTAATATTATTGAAATTTAGTCATGTCACGCTATCACTTTAAAACAGAGAGTGAGTTTGGAATATATATATATATATATATATATATTTTAGACTTGGATTTCAAGATCGATACCTAAGAGATATACATTACGTACTATATAGAAGTAGTAATTAATTTTGAACAGATGAAATATAATTTTAAGATTATTTTAATATCAAATGACGTGGAAATCTTGAGGATGACAGGAGTGTTAAGAATTAATTTAATAAAAGTGTTTCATACAAAAAATATAAAAATATTTATAAGTCAACGGTTTGACAAGTTGAAGATGCCTTTATTAGTCCATAATTCACATGGTGCCACCCTACCTAACGAGTTGATTAATTATAAAATTATGTCTTGCACCTAATTAAATAGATAATTAATAATCTCCCCAATATTAGGTTACCAAATGCAAAGAATCTTTCCCACGATCAAGCAATGGTTGCTTAATTCTTTTAACTTTTGAATTATATATACTAATTTTCAAATTTCAAGGAAACAACCAAGCAAATAAAATCTCAGATTTTGAATATTACACAGAAGTCCCATACAGATTTTCTAAATACATAATAAATATTAAAAGAACATGGACCCAGAAAATAGGAAAATGAAAGAGCAAAAAAACTCTCAATGTACCATCCCAAAAAAATTCAATTTCATCTTCGTTTAATTTCTCTATTGTGTAGTACGTGTGATCCCAAACCAGAATTGGTAGGTACAAAACAGAGAAGCATCAAGATTATATAGGCTAAGTGATGCTTGTGCCTTTAGTTAATAATTAACATAATCACTGCCTCTCGAGATCTGGAAGGCCATCTTGCTGCCCGCAAGATTGGATTTGCATCCTCCTGGATGACCTTTCTCTGCTAAGAATCCTTCTGAATGAGCTTAATCTCGAGCTGCTTGAGCCACTCACTTTAGCCGAAGACTGCATCCCACCACCGTCCGAAGTGCCCTCCAGCGGAGGAGCCGATGGTGGTGCTCCGGTGGCAGCCACCACTCCCTCACGTGGCTCAGCCACAAGCCTCGGCTCAGCCTCCGTCCTACAAATAGGACATGTTGAGTTTGAACCCAACCATTTATCAATGCAGTCTGCATGGAAAGTGTGCTTGCAATTAGGCAAAGTTCTAGCCATTTCGCCATCTTCTAACATGCTTAGACAAACCGAACACTCCACGGATCCCATCTCATTGGTGGTTTGTTTGAACACGAATATGGGCAAGGCCGCGATCACTGACGGATCCAGGCCGGTTTTCGGTGGCTCGGAAGTGTGTATGTTGGCGGAGCTCGTGATAAAGCCAAGGCGGCGGAGGGCGGCCTGGCGGCGGGCTTGGCGGCGAAGCACACATCTGGCGTATATGTGGAGGATTGTGACGAGTATCACGACAAACGATAACGAAATTATGGCCGTCAACATGATCTTACTGTTCATATCGTAGTTGCTTTTGCGATGTAAAAAGGAGGAATCTTCGTTATCGTCGTTTCCCATGGTGGCTTAATTCGGGATGGAGTGGATTTTGGGTTTCTTGCCTTTGGCTATGAATTTTAATGGTTTAGTGTGAGATTTATTGAGGTTAAGTAGCCAGTTTAGAATTAGTAGGACGTGTGTACGAGTGAATTGGGTTTTGCGTGATCTATCCCAAAAAATATTAAGAAGAAGAAGAAGTAGAAGAAGTAGATGTAGAAGAAGAATTGGTTTTTGCGTGGGGTAATGGGTTTCCATGGAACAGGGAAATCAAAGATGCAAGCAACATATTTCAAGGGGTTGACTGCGGAATATTGACTTTGGGACAATTTTCACTTATTTCCCTCTTGGCTTGTTGGGTGCTTGGACAAATTTCAAATACATTATATTTTCTTGAGGAAGTTTCTTAAGCCCTGAACAAGAGGATTTATTTGGTAATAAAAATTCATCCATGAAATTATGAACTGATGGATTTATCAAATTCTTGTATATTAATATTTAATGCAGTCAATTGTGACTTAAATGTGCCTGATTGTCAGTTGTTAGTGAGGTACGAAAAAGAGTTATTATGTGTGAATTATAATTTTCTATGCGAAATATTAGAAAGTCCTAGAGTAATTATTTATATAAAATTTATTTCAATGTTGAACAACTAAAACTATGTCGGTTGGCAGAAGAAGAGCTTAATTACCTTGAATTTGCAACAATTGGAATTACTATTATCTTATCTATACCATTAAAGTTAGAAACTAATTTAATATGTTTCTCAGCGACTTGAAAAGTTAATCTCATTTTAAAATATAATGGTAAGATAATTTGTTTTCTCTCTTCTACAACAAGATACTGTCTTGTCACTTTCCAATTTTATATATTTTTTTTCTGTTTATTCTAAAAATTTGAATAAATATAATTAAACTATAAATAATTATATAAAAAATTAAATAAATGCATATTAATATTTATTTTATATTGTACTATAAACATTTTAGCACCGGTACAAAAATGCTAAAATTGCTGGTTACTTTTGCACAACTTTTGTTTTATTTGCTTTTCTCTCTTTTCCCCACTCTTTCCATGGCGACTTTTATAATTTTCATGAACGTTGTAAATTGAAATTAAACATATCTGATACAAAGTGTCAGATGAAAAAAATAAATTGAGAATCATATGTTTCTCTAAATCAATTGTTTAATATGGAAAATTTTAATTAGATGTTTTTATAGGAAATAATGAAAATAATATTGCGGCAATAATTATGTTCATGTTGTGAGAATAAGATATAATGTTTATCATTTACAGTAAAAATACAATTTAAACATTTTCCAGTGCCATGTGTAGGAATATCATTTCTTTCTTTCAAGTACAAATCTCTAAATTGCGAAAGTAGTTTCTTAAATTATTAACGTTATAGCATTAGAGGGGTTGGCTGCGGCTTTAATTAAGAGAATCCTATGGACGCTTATACACCTCACAAATAATTATGTGCCTCTGTCCTGTATATGTTTTGAATAGTAAGTGACCTACGGGATACAACGTATTACAGTGTGAGACACATTATTACTAAAAGTATTACCAATTAAGCAATACTTTACGTAATAAAGTATTTTTGAAATTAAGGGCACCGTTTTACGTAATGAAACGTATATGTAAATGCAACAAAAATGAAATAGGAGTAGTTTTTAATAAAAGAACATTGCCAAAAAAAAAGTGTCGTTTTTTTTGAATGTACTGTAAATATTGAAATTCATTAATATTTAACAAACCTTAACATAACGATTCATTAATTTTAATAAAAGTCATTCCAAATGCCAGGTTTCGTGATAGCAGGTAGTTTTGGCCGGGGAAGGTATACTAAATTTAACAAATCACACAAATTATAGGGGACTTTATTGTAATTTTTGCCAATTGATATATATATATATACACCTGTTTGCAATAGGAACATAATAATAACCTTCGTACCTAATTAAGTAAAATAAATTTAATAAAGTCAATAATGGCAAAATGATTCAATAATTTAGTTTTATTAATTGTACACGAACAACACGTACTATCAATTATAAGCAAAATTATTAAAAGTGAAACGAACTTCTAAACTTTTTACTTGAAATTAATTTAACATTATTAAAAACAAATATTAATTAAATGAATGCAAAATAAATAAAAAAATTATCTAAAATATTGATCCATATTATATGAATAAATAAACTGTACTCAATTCTCATGAAAGTGATCTTTCACTATTTGTAGTCGAATGGTTAATTGGTTTAGTGACATTGTCTTCACATTTATGTATATGAGATTTCGCATTTTAAATTCTAGTAAACTTTAAGTGAATATCTGTATAAATAAATAAATAAAAAGAAAAATAAAAAACCTTCCCCCATTTGTCGAGGGCAACAACCAAGCCCGACCTAGCAACAATATTAGACAGAAACTACGCATTCATTATGGTCACCACTTGCTTCTAATAGCGTAAAAGTTTGGGAAACTATTTGGTTGCAGGAAAAAAAGCTTTTTGTTTGACCAGAAAAAATTATACGGCCTTAATAGTCATGAAAAATGCCATAATAATGGCAAATGAGTCAAAGCTGGAGACTTTTGTGCAACCCATACACACGAGCGAGCGCGCGCGCGCACACACAAGAGTTGAATTGCATGTTACTCGGGCAGTAATATTCCTCCAACGTGGATCAAGCCTTAGTGCATGATCCAACACATCATTTTATTTAAAATATATTAATAAGTATAGTTTCAGTTCCACATTTTTAAGCTAAATCGTTCAACAGATATTGTAGCACCTCCATTTGGAAGGTATCTGTTTCGAGTCGAGGTGCTATTTTAATCTTATTCACAATAATTCAAAATGAAGTATGCATCCCCAAAATATTCAATTTAAATAATTCCATAACAATCTAAAGATAATATCATTCCGATTTAATTGTACATATTGCTACATAACATCCCACAAAAATCACTATTGCAATATAGGATCTCCAATACCACAAACTCATTTTTACATAATATTCACTTCAAAAGTAGCTAGAAACTTACATCAAACATAGGTAAAATTCAAACTTAATATCTTCGCAACACAACAAGGCACAATTTATGTACCACTAGTTACCTACTGCACAAAAGTTATATACACTAACTATATCCACAAATAGTACGTCGGCTACTTCTTTGTTCCTATTTGGAAAAAAGAATCAAGAATTTTGCAAGTGGTGTAACTCCTAATGACTTACTAAGGTGAAATAACAATTTATTCACATATGAATATATCAAATAAGATGGTAACTAAGATGCCTTGAAAGAAATCAAAGAAGTAGGATACGCATGAAAGGCTTGCATAAAGCCAATTACGCAACAATATGAGCTGATATGGATAGACTCGAATAACTAAAGTTCTAAATGAATCAACTGTAAGTGATAAATAGTCAGTAAGACATACGGTCATACAAATAGTGGAGCTATTGGTCGGTCTCCAACCTTGTGACTCCATTTGATTGGTATGGAACAAATCCCTTATCTCTCCAAATTTCAAGCGATCAACTCGGATAGTCGGTCAGTATGGCATAACCGATCACATGTTGATCATGTGCTTGCTGACATTTACCTCCAACTACTTGTGAGTTAGGATCTTCATAAGTACTAGTTGGGAGACTAGTTACCATTAGTCCATTCTGCTCGATTGTCTTTTCGGTCCTAATCTTAAGGCCCAACTTCTAGTAGCGTCCCTCTGGGTCTAAACTTCCTAAAGGGATCCCCAAGGGTCTTGGTAAATGGTTAGTTCTAATAGCAATTTCAAAATTTAAAACAAATGGAATCATAATCAAATAATGGTCAAATATAATGAGTTTAGGAAATGACAGTGTGTTAGGTCGAAAAAATAGTTCTAATAATAGTTTAGAATAATGAATTAAGAGAACAACAAAATAATTGGTAGACAAGGCTATTCCAAAATTAGTATAGAATCACAAACTTAAGAACACAATGAAACAATTAGTCGATAAGATCATTCCAATGATAGTACAGAGCGATGAGCTCAAAAAAGCGTAAATTAATTGGTTGGCAAGACTGTTGATAGCATTTCAAAGCATAATAATAAAATTAATGTGGTAGCCCCTCTCGGGGCATCACCCTAAGCAGAGGAGCCATCAATTCAAGTTTGAAATCTATTCAAAAGATAACTAGGAAACCTAAAATTTAACCATCTCAAGTAAAACAAGCACCCATAAACATGATATATATAACCCAAAAGCTTTAAGTTTATACAACATTCACTTTGTATCTTTCAAACAAGGTTTCAATTAAGTGGAGACTATATATGCAACCATACACCTAATCTATTATAAAATAACTTTAGCCCAAAACATGATCCTTTGCTCTTTCATCTTGACTTGTCTGGAAAATAAAGATGTCAAGGAAGGTGAGTCTTAAGAACTCAATGAGGGATTACATGATAGAAATTGGAAATAGAGATGAATTGAAATAACAAATGACAATATCTTTTGATTACAATTTAGGCAATCAAATCAAGACTATCAAGAATCATTCTTTAAACTTAAAAGAACAAGAACATATAAACATTTAGCGGACCTATTGGCATCCTTTCTTGTTACTCCTCGATCAATTTAAGATAATATTCAATAACAATTAATTTGAGCACAAGTACTTTCCCATATCTCTCTCGAGCACACAGCTCAGCATGTAACTAGTCACTTATATGGCCTGGTTGACCATATGCCAGATCTCGCCACTCACAGTTCGCTACCTTCAGCTATCAGTAAGTCAAGATCTTAGGTAAGTACTAGTCGGAAGACCTGTCACCATCGATCTGTTCCAGCTAATCATTTTTCCAAACCTAGCTTCGGGCATAACTTCATGTGGCATCCCTTCGGGTAGAAACTTCCCAAGGGCATCCCCATGGGTGGGATAAAATAATGCCAACAGATAACAATTCACTTTCAAGCAATAACAAACATGATATTCAATAATAGTCGGCAAGGCCTATTTCAATAACAATATACATGAACAATTAGGAGAACTATCAATACAATTAGGTCTACCAGACCATTTCAATACCACTTTCTCATTTATCAAGATCAAAAAGGGATGAGCCAACAAAATAGGTTATAAAGGATAGAATCTAAAAATGTAAAGATTGTTCTAAGCATCAGAACAACAACATAGGTTCGATGTCAAAGAATAACCCTCACATGGGTGTTCAAATCAAATATCAAATAACATTTCAAACTTTCAATAAATAGAGTATGGAACAGAAAAAGAGAACTTACACAGGGGCATTTCACAATCACAGACAGATAGACAGGAGCTAGAAAAGCAGACCCTCATAGGGGTTTCCAACAAGCACAAATAAGCTTATACAAGCAATAACCTAGAGTGGGAAAACCTCACTTTAGTTTCTACCTCTTTGTCACCTAGCCAAGGTGGTATAATTATAGTCAAAATCTACATTTGAGTTTTTAATACGTCATTGTCAAGCTTATAGAATTTAAGGTCTCCAATTAACCCATTAACACAATAATTTAAAGCTTAATAACTATATTAATTCAGCAAAATAGCTCATAATTTAGTGTTCCCCTAAGAACGTTCAGTTCCCACACCCATTTTATATATCAATAATACTAGCCCATTTGCCATTTCATCATTATAACCCAATATCTCACTAATTACATAATTCCAAAATTAATCTCATCT
This sequence comes from Jacaranda copaia, assembly GCA_014898725.1. Classification (NCBI taxonomy): domain Eukaryota; kingdom Viridiplantae; phylum Streptophyta; class Magnoliopsida; order Lamiales; family Bignoniaceae; genus Jacaranda; species Jacaranda copaia. The sequence goes on from JACGDI010004076.1 coordinate 25,000, forward strand.
TATTTATAATTCAAGAGTCATCTTAATTCTATTAATACTCGATATTGATCATAGCAATCCAGTTACCAATAAAATCTAAACTTTGGTCAATTAAACATGGTTACATAAAATTTAGGGTTTTCTACACTTAATATACTATATAACCTATAGTGTATATGAAATAATATCATTTGAATTCATTGGGCTTGTGTAATTGATCAAAGTTGTTCTGTTTTAATACCGAGGTATCTTGATCAATTATTTTTATCATAATGTATGAGAATACAAGGTTTTGATGACGATCGGAATATATATACACATGCAATCACATATATATTAACGTTATATACCGATATCTCCCAAACAAGTCAGAATCTCAATGATTAGCTCGTGTACATGTGCTCTTAGAAATGAGATGAAAATTTTATCTCTGGACCACTGCCGCGCCACTGCCATTTGTTGCAGTAGAAAAGTTCAACACCTTTCACTGAGAGCTTTCCAATGATACCCTTGGCTTTCTATTTCTCCATTGAAAAGTAGGTTAATCGTTGACCTAAAGTTCCAAAACTGCCTTAGCTCCGCTATCAGTTTTCATCTCCTCTATTGTGTTTTTTCACCATGTAAAGCTTCCACATGTTCCCCTCGTTGAGTACTACACTGTACACCTTTCAGATTGGTCATGGGTCGTTGGAAAATGACAAACCTAGCTACCACTGTGAATGGTTTCTCTATAGGCCTCCTCCGCCGTACACCTTCGATGGTTGTCTGGCTTTGGTGATGGTGTTATCGAAGAGAGGATGAGAGGTGATCATAATTGAGGTATTTGGGTGGAAGAAAAGAAGTAGTTTGTGAGGTTGGTGGTGGTCATTGGTAATGGAGAGAATGAAAGAGATGAAGGTTGAAGAAAATGGAAATAAAGACAAGTCCACTGCTGCTACTAATTTTTGTTAAAAATCAAAATTTTCCAATTTTAAATTTAGTCTCTGAAAATTTTAAGTTATGCAATCAAGTCCAAGATATTAGAATAATTATGATTAGACCTTAGTTGACTTAGGATTCGCATTTAAACCCTAAACCACTCACAAATTACACAATCAAGCCTATAAAATTTATAATTTTAACCACAAAATTTCTTAAAATAATTAATAATATAAAATTCATAAAATTTCCAATAATAACAAGATTATATACTATAATAAAATCAAGAAAATTCTTGGGGTGTTACAATTAACCACAGAGTCAAGCCAGTAAGACTAGAGAGTACAAAATGACAAAAAGGAATTTTTGAAATTCGACAGAGAAACTCAAATGACATGAAAATATCAATAATTCAAATACGGACAAAAAAGTCGATACTCATGACAAACACAAGCATTCATATTTCTCAGCAAGAAAGTTCAATACAACTCTTTACCTTAGGTTTCAATGTTGATAGTAGCAGTCCTTTGCCAATTGGGGAAGTTCAAGTTTTAGCCACCTATTATCAATAAATGCGGGATACATATTAGTATGTTCATAGAGTATTTCTTAAAAGGCAATTATGATTACTTATGTGTTTTAATGATATTAATTCCATTGTTCCATGTGGAATGTTTTGCTCTTCTAATTCTCAGTCTAGTTCTTGTATGGTATATTACGCTATACTAATCTAATGCCTTTGACTACTTCAAGTTATTTTACCAAATCCATTACACATTTGGTTCAAACAAACAATTAAGGTTTTATTTTGAAATCAATTCAAAATTTAACTTCATAGATAGGTCAATGCATTTAAATAATATCAATCAAGTAGTTTATCAGTTTTGGATCAAAATATCATTTTTACCTATAATATCTAATTTAATGTTATAAGTCCATAATGACTAAATTTAGATCATCTCTATGAATTTTGCATATTTTCCTAAAAATAATAATCACTCTTTATAAATATTATACAATTTAGATTTTTGAAATGCACTAACTAACATAATTAACAATTATTAAGCTTTCATTAACAGTTTGAGTTCACACATCACTTATAATCGACTTTAACATTTAGTCATTTAGTTTGTAATTGCATACTTTGGTCCAAATAACAGATATTTATATCAAAATTGGCTTTACAATTTAACCAAATTAATTTTAGAAATCAAATTAGTTGATCAATTGGAGTTTTACTAAATTGATTGAATTTGATGGCACATCATCGTGTGAAAGTAACACGCATGCATCAGGATTGCCGCCCTAAACAAATTGACCTTTAGCCACTAGAGCACCGCTATCGGCCATCGGAGCTTTTCCGTGTGCTACTATCAAAATTGGGTTGTGACACCACCAAATTGTGTGCATCTTCACACTCAACAAAACCCCCAAACAATTCTTAGATTGGATATCAAATGGTCGGTCAATTTTCACTAAAATCCTTCACCCCACTACTGGCCATCGCCAATTCATTTTCCAATTTTCTTTGTTTTCGGCTATCAAAACTTGAAATTGAGGCTGCTAAGACCTTCTGCTCATTAAGCCCATTAAAGCACACCCTTTTGATGTGACCAACGGTTGCTGGAAACAATCTACCACCATTATTGTCGTTCGCTCTGTTCCACCGTCCACTACCATCTGGTCACTGGGAGTTCCCATGGAAAATGGGTACTATTATGTTCATCTCATCTAGAGAAAGAGGATGGTGGATTTATTTCTAGGTTTCACCAGAACTAGTGAAAAGTGGCTGGGAGAGACAGTGACAAGTTTGCATGTGAAAATTGAAGGAAAATAGGGAAGGAATTATATATATATATATATGTATATATATTTTCAAGTTTCAGGAATTGCGATTTGACTCTAAAGGTTTCTCTCAATTTTCAATTCAATCCTTGGACTTTCTAGTATTTCACATTGGTCCTCTTATCTTCTCTTTTAGTCCTCAAACTTTTCTTCTTTCACACATTAGGCTTATTTAGTTCTCAACTTATACAATTAAGTCCAATATTTATTAAATTTTGGTCCTTATAATTTTTCACCATCACATTAAATCCCTAATAAACTTAAGCATGATTTATCTAAGTCCCATTTTGAATTTAATATTATAATTATTATTTTTAAATCTTAATATTCCAATTTATTTTGTAAATTTTGAAATCAAATGAAAATTTGCACCCACAATTTGGGTGTTACAATCCTCCCCTCTTTAAAAGAATCTGGTCTTTGGAATCTTACGTGACCACTAGAAGTGCTCAGGATAGCGCTGGCACATATAGTCTTATTACTTTCATGTCGCATCTTCTACATCTTCTACATTATGATTTGCCATAATACTCTCACTTGAGGAATCTTGCAATTTTGAAGCTTATGAAATTTGTAGTATAAGATGCGACCGATCTCTCTTCATATGTCAAATCTATCTCTAGTGGTATATCCTCATTCAAGATAGTTGAGAGGGATTAGGATAACATTTCTTGAGTTACAATACTTAGAATACCTTGCTGCCTTTTTCAAACTCTAGGTCTCTTCTTTGCTTATCTGCATTTAGTGCCAGTACAATCAATCTATTCCTAAATCAAGTCATAATTCTATTGGGAAATTTTATTAGATTGGTTACATATCCTTCATCCCCATTTTAGCTAGACAAACTATGTATAACTGCATCGATCACACATCTTGCTGTTAGAGATGTTTGCACATCTAACTAAAATGGCGTGCTTTCAGGTTGTAAGTTCAATTTAGGGCATGAAATGTATAGGTGTGAAAGTGTGGGTAGCATCTGGGTAATACAGTATTTTACTAATAATTCTATGGGTAGAGACCATACCTTTAACTACATCATCTAGATCTAGGGTATCCCCTTTAGTTAGAGCATACGTGCAAGCACGAACCTTAGGTTTCCTAATAGTCCTTACTATCTATTTCCCCTTTTCCACAGTTATTCTCAATGCAGTGATTCTAGACCTGGGCTAGTCTTTGACAAGATATTAGCTGCTGTCGCACGCTATACATTTCTTTTTCTTCTTCCAATGTCCCATCTCATCATGATTCATACCACCACAACAATAATAATTCTTTTAGATTGCTCATCGTATAGGGTACACGGTCTTTGTTGATAGATAAAAATGTTAGCTAGCTATCATAAGTTGGAATTTTTTATGCTTTTTGCTTGGATCATTATCCTACTGGGTAGAACTCTTTTTCGTTTGCCTTTTCTCTTTATCTTTTGGATTTCTCTAAGTTCTAACTCTATCTAAAGTGCCTTGTGCATAGTCTGATCATAGTTTAGTAGGTCACATGTAATGAGGGCTCGCCTGATCCCTGATTAGAGTCCTTTTACAAACTTGTGCATCTGGTACTCCTCATCTTTTAGTATGTAGGGTGCATTTAGATCAATCTATTAAAAGTGGCTTCTTGCTAGCCAACCGATGTAGTCCTTTAGATCAAATCCATAAATTCCCATTCATGAGGATTCTTAACAACTTGAGGTACGAAATTCCCCATGAACTCATGTAAAGTTTGCCTAGGTCTGTGGAGTTTCTTCTAATTTCCACATTCGGTTCACTATCTTCCACCAATTATATGTAAGTATTTCCAAAAAAAATGAGGCATACCTAACCTGTTACCTATCAAGATAGTGTAGTGTTCTAAATATTTTCTCGAGACCTTCTACTTATGTTTCTGCCTTATGGTTGTCGGGCCCCCCCATAAACTTTGAAGGTTGAAAACGGAGGAATTGCTCCAATGACTGATCCTTGGTGACCTCTTCATTTGCCCTAGCCTAGTTCACCTATCCCTAGTGTCGATAATACAACATAAATGATTGCCACATGGTGTACATGGGCTTTGCCAGTTGGCTGGCAATGAGTGAGTTTTGTGATACTTCTTCTTTAGAGATTAGCCACTAGGGATTTAAGGCTTGTCTTTCTGCAATGTTGTAGGCATTTGCTCATCTGATCATTTATCTCCCTTGAGGAGCAGTTTGGGCTCAGGAATGTACATAGGAACCTTTATGTGAGGCTATCCTTGTCTTATTGCCTAGATTTTTGTAATATTTCTTGGCTTGCAAAGTCAACAAAGGTCACAGTGTGGTAACTAGTATTAGTAATTCATTTTCTACTTCTCATATATACAGTAAGCTAAAGTATGAAATTTTCAATACAAAAAAGGTGTTAATCACTCAAGATATTACATAACAAGATTTTCATTAGATATTTAAGTTAGCATTAGCAATTCATTTACATTAGTATTTACACATCCAAAATTTATAATGCTAACTATTTGCCTAGTTAACGGGGGATGTACAACGTAACTAGACCTAGGATAACTGTCAGTCGAATACATACTAAGTTTTATATTTACACGAGTTGTTCTCATAGCTGAGCTACTAAATACATATATACATAACATATACACTGCTCCCTAGTTTTCATTGTTAGTAATGCTAGATTGTGCATCCTCATCCTCAGAATCCACGTTTATCTCCTCTCTTTTTTCCTCAGTCTCTAGCAATTCCTTCATTTCTTACCCTTTCTCTTATTTCTTCATTTTTGTCTTTTTCTTCCTATCCCTCGTCCCTTACCTCAACTCACCATTGACAAACACCAGAAGGCTATGCTCCATTCATACTACTAAGGCTACTTACCTCATCCAATCTGTTCACCATTCCCTATAAAGTTTCCAAGATATCCTATATCTATACAAGAAGAGCCACATTTAGTCCACTTGAATGTTGCTGTTCCACATTAATTTGACTCCAAGCTTTTACAAAATAATCCTCAATCCATTTTATTCTGACTCTTCTATTTTCTTGGAGCTCTCTCCACCAGCTAATTTATATTTCTTCGCAGCTAGGTTATCTTCTCATTTCCTCCTTTCGCTTATTCTTCATAGATGTTATGACTATGTCATTTCTCCTCACGGTCCAATAGTACATCATTCGGTTTGAGAAATCACCATATAACTTACTAGGTTTTCATCATCTATTGGCTCCTTACCCCTACATCGACTATCTTGAAACCATATAGTCTTGTTTATTAATACTACATCAAATCTCTAAAGTTATCTATACAAATTTAATCACATCTCACCTTTATATAATTTATTTATCTATATATATATTTCCTAAAATGCCTATCTTTTCAAGTTATTGAGTCTAATGCTTGATCCTTAGAAGATGAGATCATATACTAGTCGGCCGCCTAAATACAATCTCCTACCTGTTAACATCAAACATTGTCTTAAATGTTTATATCCTAGATGATTCTTGAATCAATTCTAATCACCTACTAGACCCATCAGTTCTAGTTATAGGAATCATTCCCATAGTTGCCTAGGTCATGAAAACCTAGGCTCCAATACCATCTTTGTAGCACCCCATTCGAGAGGTATTTGTTTTGGGTTGAAGTGCTACTTTTATCTTATTCACAATAATTCAAAATAAAGTACGCACCTCCAAAATATTCAATTTAAACAATTCCATAACAACTTAAAAATAACATCATTCCAACTTAACAATATATATTGCTGCATAACATCCCACAAAAGTCACTATCATACATATGATCACTAGTACCACAAACTCATTTTTATATGGTATACACAAGTAAAGTTGCCAGATTCAACTTATATCAAACGTATGTAAAATTTAAACTTAACATCTTCGCAACACAATGAACCATAGTTTATGTACCACCAACATCTCCTACGGAAAGCTATATACACTAGCTATATTAATGAACAATTGCAGTTGCTTCTCAATTCCTATATGGGAAAAAGAATCAAGAATTTTGCAAGCGGTGTAAATCCTAATGACTTAGTGAGGTGAAATTACAATTTATTCACATATGAAATATATCAAATAAGAAGGTAACTAAGATGCTTTGAAAGGAATAAAAAAAGTAGGTACTCATGAAACACTCTCATGAAGCCATGACATAATAATATGAATTGATATAGATAGACCTAAATAACAAAAGTTTTGAATGAATCAATTACAAGTGATAAACAGTTAGTAAGAAACATGATCATACAGGTAGTGGTGTTGTTAGTGGGTCTCTAACCTTGTGACTTCTATAGATCGGTATGGAACAAAATTCCTTATCCCTCTAAATTTTAAGTGATTAGCTCGGATAATTGATTGGTATGGCATGATCGATCAAATGTTGATCCTATATTTATAGATAATTACCTTCAACTATCTACAACTCAGGATCTCAGTGGGTACTAGTTGGGAGACTAGTCACCATTAGTCTGTTTTGCCTGATCATTTTTTCTATCCTAGTCCCTAGCCCAACTTCCCATGGTGTTTTCCCAAGTCTAAGCTTCCTAATAGTGTCCCCAAAGGTCTTGGTAAAGGTTAGTTCCAACTGTAGATTTATAATTTAAAAAAAAATGGTATCATAATCAAATAATGCTCAAATATAATGAGTTTAGGAAATGATAGATTGTTTGATAGGTAAGATCATTCTAAGAATAGTTTAGAATAATGAATTAAGAAAACAACGAATAATTGGTATGTAAGGTCATTTCAAAAATACTATAGAATCATGAACTTAAGAAAACAATGAAACAATTGGTTGACAAGATTGTTCCAATGATAGTATAAAGCAACAAGCTTAAAAAAGTATATATCAATCAGTCGGCAAGACCGTACGTAGCATTTTAGAGAATAATAATAAAATTAACTACAAATTTAAGCCAGCAACACTAGAGAGTGTAGGTAGATAAAGGAATTTCCAGAATTCGACAAAGAAACTCAAGTGACATGAATAATATTGATAAGTTAAATAGGGACAAGCAAGTTGATATTGATGACAAGCACAAGCATTCATTTTTCTTAGTACGAAAGCTTAATATAACACCTTACCTTAGGCCTCCATGTCGACACTAATAGTCCTCTGCCAATCGGGAAAGTTCAAGTCCTAGCCACTTATTATCAATAAATGCGGGATAAGTATCAGTACAATTATATGTTATTTCTTCAAAGGTAATTACCATTACTTATGTATTTTAATGATATTAATTCCCTTATTCCATGCAAAATATTTTACTCTTCTAATTCTTGGTGTAGTTCTTGTATGTCATATTAAGCTAGAGTAATCTAATACCTTTGACTACTTTAAGTTATTTTACTAAATCCATTACACATTAGGTTTAGTCAAAAATTAATGTTTTACTCTGAAATCAATTTGCAATTTGACTTCCTAGATAGGTCATTACATTTAAATAATGTTAGCCAAGCAATTTATTAGTCTCGAATCAAAATGTTAGTTTTACATATAATATCTAATTTAATGTTCTCAGTCCAAAATTATTGAAGTTAGATAATCTCTATGAATTTTGTATATTTTCCTAAAAGTAATAATCAATCTTTATAAACATTATGAAATTTAGATTTTTCAAACACACCAACAAACATAATTAGTGATTATTAAGCTTTCATTAATGGTCTGGGTTCACACATCACTTATAATCAACTTTAACATCTAATCGTTCAGCCTATAATTGCATACTTTGGTCCAAATAATGGATATTTAAGTTAAAATTAGCTTAACAATTAAAATTAATTTCAGGTTGATCAATTGGAGTTTTACCAAATTGACTAAATTTGATACCAATTGATCGTGTGAAAGTAGCCTGCATGTGTTTAGATCACCACCACAAACAAACTGACCTTTAGCCACACTAAGGCCACCACTGGAATTAGCTTATGACATTACCAAATTGTGCACTTTCTCGTGCTCAACACAACTTGCCAAATAATTCCTGAATTGAATGTCCAATGGTTGGTCAATTTCTCCAAAATCCCTCAACCCGTTACTGGCCATTGCCACTCTATTTTCCAATTTCCTTTGCTAACTGTGGTTGAAGCCTAAAATTGAGGATACTAAGACCTTTTACTCATTAAGTCTATTGCCCTTTAGTTGAGACCAATAGTCACCATAAACAATCCACCTACCGTTATAGTAGTTTGCTCCGTTCTACCCTTCGCTACCGCTTGCTCACCCAGAGTTCATAGGGAAAATGGGTACTACTATGTTCATCTCGTCTAGAGAAAGAGGATAGTAGGTTTATTTTTGGGTTTTTCCAGCACTAGTGGAAAGTAGTTGGGAAAGAAAATGATAGGTTTGCATATGGGAATTGAAAGAAAATGGGGAGGGAATTCTATATATATTTTTCAATTTTTGGGAATTGTGATATGACCCCAAAGGTTTCCCTTAGTTTTCAATTCAATCTTTAAACTTTTAGTGCCTCACATTGGCTTTCCTATCTTCTCTTTTGGTCCTCAAACTTTGCTCCTTTCACATATTGGCCCTATTTAGTTCTCAACTAATGCAATTAAGTCCAATTTGTATTAAATTTTGATCCTGACAATTTTCTATGATCACCCTAAAGTCCTAATTAACTTAAACGAGATTTATCTAAGGCCTATTTTGAATTTAATGTTATAATTATTATTTTTAAATCTTAACATTCCAATTCATTTTTGTAATTTCAAAATCAAATGAAATTTTGCTCTCATTGTTTCAATAAATTAGTTAATATGAAAACACTAAAATTAAAATGTGTGAAGATTAAAAAAAATGTTAAGCTAATATACTGAGTTAAGAACTAGCAGAATCTAAATATTGTACATTACTTGTATGAATTTGCTTTGGAGTTGTCGATCAGGTTGAATTAGAATAGGTTTAGCTATATTTCCTTGCTCATAAGATCACGTCGAATAATGTGATTTAGGATACAAAGCACAAAGTAAGGTTAGAGGAGCGTTGGATAGGTTCCAACTATGCTTAAATTAGATATTGAGTCAAATGTTGAGCAAATAGGTAATGATAACTACGGAAAGTGCATCCCAAATTAATCTGAGGGTTCATAGGGGAGCATTGATATGAACTTATCAAATCTAGGCCATTTGGATGGGCCAAATGATCCTATGTGTTTTCAATCAATGGACATGATTTTAAGTTATACAGTGGGTCTATATATGGATAGGGCCAACTTGGATGAAAAATGCATGGATTTTCATATTTTATTGGTATTTTCATATTATTGTAAGGTGCAAAAACATCCTACAAGGCTTTTCCTTTATCATTAATTCTATCACTTCTTAATACATGCTTGCATGGATGAAGAAATAATTTGACATGTCGTGACGCATTATGTCTTTTGTTTTCTATGTTCTTTAAACTCCAAAATTTTGAATTTTATATATTGTGATGTTAAATTAATCTCCACCATTTAATTCGAATGGGCATTGGCTCCTCATCATTGAATTTCTACCATAATACTAATTTAGATTGTGGATCAAGTGCACTCCTTGAGGCAAATCTCCTATATTATTGCTTCGCCTCATTTGCTTTCCTACTCCTAATATTTCTACAACCTCATATCTTGTACTAGTGACCTTTCAGCTCAAGTGCCGATTTGTTCCTCTTGAAGGCTATAGTCACCTAATAGGTAAACGTTTACATTTATTATTCATAATGTCTAGTTCTATCTCTAAGTTTAGTAATGAGTTTGTTGTCAAATAGTAACTCTTGCTCTGATGCGTTTACCTAAGTTCAAGTTTCATAAATGTCCCTTAAAGGTCACAAGTAGAGAGATGTCAAAAATAGAACCTATCTCACAAACAGCAAGTCAAACTCACAAAACTAATCTTGGTTGAGCCATCTCATTCCTAGGTGTTGTAATCCTCATGATCTTGTTGGCAAAGGATCTAAACTATTTGCTAAAATAATCTGAAGTCTTTGTAGGTGATTTTTTTTATTCCTTTTAGCTATAGGATTATTACTTCTCAACGTAATTAAACTACGAACTAATTACCTCTTAACTACTTCAGTTTCATGTACTCATCCTAGCATTAAGACTTTGATTTCCTATCATTGAGCTAGTGGCTAACATTATTCTATGTTTAGGGGTTTGCCCTACCTAATTAGTGCTAAATTATGTTAGGAAAGTCCCAAGGTTTGTTATAGCAATGAAGTAAATGATCTTCAAACCACCTTTCACAAACTTATAGCACTTATTTCATGTTAACTTTTATATAACATTAGTAACATGAAGGTTCTATTACATAGTTGCTTGCTCCAAAGGCTTTTTATGCCTATGCTCTCTCCATAATGTATGGAATTGTCTAAGGACTAGCATATTGATAAACCTTACCTCATGACTTGGAATGAACCTTTGAGGATGAGAATTTTATTGAAGCAGCCATCTTTTTGAGATCCATACACTTATAATTGAAGAGACTCTAAAATTAGTCAATCTATTTCTAATGCCAATTTAGCCTTGTAACTCCCTTAGTAATTGTTTGTCTTGGTTTCCTTTTATTTTTTAAATGCATCTTGTTATAACTAAACTTTTTTTTGTAGATATAGATATGCGAGCAACTCTGATCGTGAACATGGCCCATTAGTTATTAGCTAATGCAAAGTTTGCTCAGGATGATATTTCTAGGTCTCACTATAAATCTGACCAAATGTACATAGGTTTTACCCTTTATGCGATCCCTACTCGACATCTGAACTCTAACACTAAACTTTCCAATCCCTTCTTCACATCAATGCAGTTCCAATCAAGGTGCAGGGTTGTCTTCGCCTTCAGATGTCATACCCTTTTACAACTTCATTCTTCCTTGTAGTTAGGTTTGAACCACATGATTCCATAGAGGTTATCGGAGATTAGTCAAATGTTGGCATCCTGAACTCCAAGTTATACTCTTATGGTTATAGATGATCTTGAGAGAAAGACAAGAGATTTGATATATAGAGAGAAACTTACTGTGAAGAAGAAAAGAAATCTCAAGGGAGCTTAAGCATCGCATTTGCTATTATTAAGCACATTTATTACTCTTTAGATTTGGATGCTGACCTTACAACATTAGCTAATTTAGGTAAGTAGTCATCTAGACTAGCCAAATATGTGTGCTAAACATAAGTCCTCATACTCTACACCTTGGCTCAGCTACATATAGTCCTTCAGCTTTCCTAGGGGTCATTAATAGTAGCTTGTATGACCCCTATAAAAGTGTTGCCATTGAAAAGGACTAAGCCATTGTTACTTATACCTCCTTGGTTGGTCTTGGCAACAAATGACTTGTAATTTTATGCAGGTGCATAGTATCTTTTTTTTTTCTTTCACAACTTTGTTACACTAAGTTAATAATATTTTTTTATGCTTTTGTAAATAATTTCCTTCTCAACTTATTCTTCAAAGCATGGTGTAGTGTGATAAAAAATATGAGGTGGATAACCAATTGAGAGAGGTTTCATTTGAGATTGCTAAAGATGAGGAGGTGTCCGGAGTGGCGCCTACTAAATTGGAGATGCTTGTCACCAAAGATAAAACCTTAGTTCTAAAGATGCTTAGATAGAGATCACATAAAGAGTCTTGAGAATTTGCAAACTCAATTGGCAAAAATTCAAAGTGAACTTAGTGCTATAAAAGAAGAGTATGGTTAAGAGACGGATTGCCAATTTAAAAAAGGTTGGCAAAAAAAGGTCGGTAACTCTGGAAATTTAAAATCTTTCCAAAGCTGAGGTTAAGAATGCCTATCATGTTCCTGTCAAAGATTTCAATCCTTTGTGTTCGAATATGGGAAAAAATATTTTGACCCTCATATAAAATGTGAAATTGGCAGTTTACCCTATTGTCATAAAAAAGGTTCAAAATACTTCATGCGTTTTTCAAAAGTAAGCTCATCACCCCCTCCTTATTGTTTACTGCTCATTGGCTCCTCTTTATTGTTTGCAACCTATTTAATATTAAAAATGATTGAATTAACCTCAAATAATTTTTTATTTTTATTTTTTGTTATTTTTATCTTTTTTTTTAATTTTCATTAACTTCCTACTTCCTAATGACAACCACTACCGCTACCAACCTAATGTCTCTCATTCTACATTAAAAGGATTGCTATGATTGAGTATAGCCATGGTGGCTGGTGGCCAAATTTGGATGCAGCCAAATCTAAGAATCTCTATCCTTGGTGCCATGGCTGTCTGTGTTTTCACGATAAGCCATGGTCAATTGTTGTTCAAGGCTAGCAATGGCTACATATGTCTTCACAATTGGCCATGGGCTAGCCACATCTTTTTAATGGCAACCATGGCTAGTTGTCTTTTTCATGACCGCCATGATTGCTTTTTTTCCATGGTAGTCATGTCTAGCCATCTTTTTCTTGGTAGCCATGGCCACTGTTTTTTATGTTTGGCCATGGCTTGTTGTTTCTTATGGACAATTACCATGGCCTGCCTTCTTTTTTTTTTGTGGCGACCATAGGTATCGTAATTTCTTTAAAAATAGCAAGGCTAACCATTTCTTTCAAATGGCGGCCATGGCTACTATTTTTCAAGCTAGCTTGGTCGTCCATTTTTCCATGGTTGTGACAGTCCATGGCCAAGTTATGGAAACATAAGAGAAAGGGTGGTGGTGAGGGAAAATGAATGGGGGTGGGGGTTTAGCATTTTAGTGATATATACATCATATAATTATATATATGTATTATATGTATTTATATATAAATATATTTTGATATATTTTTCTATAAATATGATTTAGTTTGAACTATTGATTTTTTTCAAAAGTATTCAACTACTGATATTAGTGGTATAATAGTTTTTTGTTAGCGAATTTGAGCTCTATCTATTGTGGCCATTGAACTATATGCCTATATCCCCTTTTTGAGCCATCGAGTATTTGTTGTTATGCAACATCTAGCTTTCTCCCTTGCCACTTAATTGCACTATTGCAACTTTTCAATGTTGCTAATTTCCACAACAAAAATAGTAAGATTGTGCTTTTACACCACCACAATGCTCAAACTCCATGGAGAACTCGTTGAGTTCTATCGACCACTTCACCAGTCCTTTCCACAACAAAAATAGTAAGATTGTGCTTTAACAACACTACAATGCTCAAAATTCATGGAGAACTCATTGAGTTCTATCAACCACTTCACCAGTTTTCTTGAAGCATCTAATTTAGCAAACACTGCTTTTAATTAATACTCCAGTATTTATTTTATATTTAAATCAAATATTAATAAGTATCAAAGATAAAGTGTCTACGACTATGGATCAATCAAATCAAAGATATTTGATGTTATTTCTTAATATTTGATATTATCTCTTCATACTTGATATTATTTTATCAAGAGATAATCATCAAAGAAGTTCAAGTCAATCTGAAAGTCTCATATCAAGCTTCTATATAAAAAGGGTGACCAAAATTCATTCAACACGCAATACAAATTGTAGCAAGTGAGAGAAACTTTGAAGGAGCCCAACAATTCTCTTTAGTAAATTCAAGAAGATCCATAGTGTTCCGGGTGTTTTTCGTGGAGCTCATTATATTTTGGCATTCGATTTAATATTAATGTGCAAATCCTTTGAATTGATGTTATTTTCTTCAAATTAAATTTAAGAAGATCTACAATGTTCAAAATGTTTTTTCTAGGGCTCATATATTTTTGGCATTTTATTCGAGATCAAAATACAAAGTCCTCAAATTGGTGTTATTTCAAATTAAATTCAAGGAGATCCACGATTTTCAAGACATTCATCGCGGAGCTCATCTAATTTGAAGATCATATTTAAAAGGGAAGAATCAAATGATTAGATTAGAGATTAAATCCACAGTTGACAAGTTTCAATTTTATTTTATTCGTAGAACAATTTTTGTTTTTGTAACTTTGTTTATTGTAAACAAGAAATTTGCTGTTGCAATAGTATCTTGAATTTTTTAAAAATTATCTTCTTTGCTCGTTGATCTCGATGTAGATATTTGGATATGTATCGATGGGCCAATTCAATCAAATTACAGGAGACACCCATTGAGGGTCAGCAAGGTTTTGTTTTAGATGTGCAGTCATATTTTCCAAATCTCATAAAATATATGCATACATTTTATTTACATAAATTTATTATATAATTATTCATGATAAATAAATTAATTGTTGATAATTGCATGGATTAATTACTAACTTATTATTACACATACTTTACAACTTTTTCCCAAAATTCACGTTAAATCAAATCAAATAAATATGAAACTGAGAGAATATTTGATATCTAATATTTTAATGTGACAATGAGGTCATTATTTTACTAAAAACGCCAAAAATCCACTGAGAAAATAGTCAAAATAGGCACACGTACCATTTGAGACATCACCTCTGCACCATTAAAAGTCAAAATAGGCTCTCATAGCCTATAGACACAGAATTATTTATCTAAAACTTACAAAATTAAATTAACCATTACTAAAGACTGAACCCAAAAACTATTTCTTGACGTTGGTAGTTTTAATTCATCGCTGAAATTAATCAAATCATTCCTTCTAATTTAGTGACAAAATCATTGAGATACATTGTCTAGTAGAACATTCAAGATTTTGTTTTATTAGAACTTTCTATTTTAAATTAATATCTCATATTATATTAATGTTATAAATGTTTGCAATATATTTTCTAATTCCATCAATTTATTCATTTTTCAAAATATTCAAGTGGCACGTGTTTACTGTGATCATGTTTGATATATATATATATATATATATTATACAAGATTAGTCGTGTTGATTTTGTACAATTGTGTTTGATATACAATATTAGGGTGACATGTTTAGTTGAGATTGACTCCAAACTCACAACGTGCCTATGCTATTTATCAGAATAAGAGAAAATTGAATCTTTAGGTTGAGGCAATGATTGTTAATTTTACCATATGAATTACATCGAAAAGTTTTGGAATTGTCCATCAATTTTAAAATTTGAAACCTAAAAATCTGAGGGTAAATATGAAATTCAAAAAGTAACATTGAACAATCTATTGCATCAAACAAAAATGTAAGATTATAGTAACTATAATCTAAACCACAATCTCTCCAATCAAACGAGTATATTAATCTATTTAAAAAGGCTTTAACCTTAATGGACCAAAATTAAGTGAGATTGGCAATCATTCGAATCAAACTCAACTTGTAACTCTTATTATTGTTATTTACTAGTATTATTATTCTTATAATTGTTGCTTCTTGATGTTGCTAGAAAATAGATTTACAATCCTTTTTAGAATTAGAGTATTTGAACTCTCAACTTTTTGCAAATAATCTTTCATGCCCTAGTTTGACTATAGGGTTTTGTATTTATAATTTTTGTTTCCTTTAGTGGGCTTTGACCCACTGTGGTCTAGATACCTTTCTTGTTGAGCTTAATTAATTAGGCTCCCTAGCCTTTTCATTCATTTGTTATTTAATTAGTTGTGCATTTTTAGTTCATTTTTACTTTTTTGCCCTTAGAAACTTAATTCGCCATATCACTAAACTCTTTATTTTCAATTTGAAAAGTTAGTTTCCACGTTGAAAATATAATGTGAGGTCCAATTGTAAATTATACCTTATTTTAATTTATTTTGAATAAATTTTAATAAGGTGATCAATTAATTTTATTATTTACATTTTGAGAGTGGGTGTCAGGAAGTAATACCAAATTTGAGTTGGAGTCTTAAGTTGAGTAAAAGTTTGTGGAAGTGAGAAGGGGCAAAAGAAGGAGTGTTGCTGCTTAAAGGGCGGTCGTCTGACAACAGCTAGTTGGTTGCTCGGTGCCCTCTTGGGCGCTCAGGCGCTAGGTGCCCTTTTGGGTGCTGAGCACCTTCTCAGGTGTCGGGCCATCAAGCTCTTTTCTAGGACACTTGTGCTTTGTTAAATATCTTCAACATTTGTTCTTTTAGTGAATATGGTTGTACGTTTTCTTAGTTAAATCAGTCATTGAGTACTAGGCAATAAGGAACATAGATTATTTTTCTCGGTGGAGTTAGAAAAATTTCTTGAAACAAAGATTTATGCATTGGAAACTATTGAGGACATTTTTGGGAGTTTGTGCTCTGTGTTTAACTTATAAAACTTTTGTTTGGATGTTTCATACTTAGGAGATTCTTTGGTATTGTTAGTAGGGATTAGAGTTCTGATTACTACTCTTATTTTTCTTAGAGAGGATTGCATTTATCATTTGTCTTGATAGGCCTTGTCGAGCTTTATGTCTTGGGAATTATTTTTCAATGTTTGTAGGGGGTTGATTTTCCTAGAAGGACTTAGAGTTGTGCTTACTTTGATTCATGTATGGAATAAACTTAAAATCTTGCATTAACCAAGTATGGGTTTGATATAGGTGTGTGGACTTATGTGCCGCGGTGAGGTTGAAGCTTGTCTCACTTCCTTTTGAAAAAAGGAAGCAAATATTCATAACACCAAGAACATGAAAAGGCATTTGGTAGATACTTGGTCTCATGAAAGAGAAACAAAATTAAGAACGAGGTGAAGAATTGCTTATGTAGAAGTAAAACACAATGTATCCTAAACAATGGAATTTTTGAGTTATTTGTAGTGATGTGAACTTACAACGTCCCAAAGGGCCCCCAAAGAAATGTCTATATAAGAGACCCTAAGGGGCTTTGAAAATAACTTAATGCTTGTTTGTTCATAAATTGTGGTCTTTGCCAAAATATTTTGGCAAAATGATTGTTGGAAAGTGAAGTTGGGAAATGTGATGGTTGTTTGTTTATGTTTTGGGTAGTAATTGAAAAATGAATTGGGAAAATATTATTTGTTTGTTTGTTTGTGTTTTGGGAGAGGACAAGATGTTATATCAATAACTTGTTGTTGGGTTGGTAGGGTAAAATTGATATTTTAAAATTATTTATGTATGTGTACATACATGTTGGGTAGGGGACAAAAAATGAGAGGGTTAGATATTGGGAAATGGGTAGAAAATGAACTAAGAGGGTATTTTGGGCCTTTTTGGGTTTACTTTAGATAATAGGATTGGAGATTGTGATGGGTCGTTTGTTTGTATTCTAGGAGTTGAAAAATATTTTGGCAATTTACAAACAAACAAGCCTTTAGCTTTGAAAGAGCCCATATATAATTATTAGAGTATGCACCTCTACTAGAAATGCTAAAAGAGTCCCAAAAGCAAGAAGCCCTAGTAAAAATGGCTAAGTTTTTGTTTCCCAATCTTAGTGTACATGTCTGGGTTGCCAGGTTTGAGCTCAATTTTCTTATGCTCTTTTGTAGGTTTGACCCTAGAACCTTTTCCTTTTATGTTTTCATGAGTCATTCTTGTGGTTAGGGATTAACAAATCGAGTACTTGGTTCAGTTTCGGTGTTATTACCTTTGGTGTTCTAGTGTTGACTGAGATGGCGTGACACCTCCAAGCTTCACTAGTATCGCACAATGCTTCCCCCATTCCAATTGGGGTTAAGAACTTGACGTTTCGGTGGTAAGTGGAGACTATAGCTTGAAAGTTATTGAGCGTTCACCTACCTAAGATGATATTATAAGCGAAGGAAGCATTCACTACCAAGTATCTGATCATCATTATTCATCTTTTGGGTGCTACTCTGAGAGAGGTCATGAGCTCGATGGATTTGATGGGCACAATCTACAAACTCCCAAATTTGACCAAGGGAGTGTTTGTTAGGTGGAACACAAGCTACAAACTCTAACTTACTAAAAGCCAAATGAATATTACAAAACTGCTAACATTGAATAAGAGCTCATTAACTCAAACATACGGCAACACCGAGGAAAGGAAAAGTCTTATGAATACAAATAAAGTCAACCTTGCTGCAATTGCCTACCATAGAGATGGTAGCCTTGTAGGTACCCAGAGCAAAAGATAACAAGTTAAATTGAAAACTTATCCTGGCAACGAAGACATCTTTACAGACTTCTAAAAATATCTAATCACTTGAGAACACAAAACTCCACCAGCGGCTCTAAAGTTCTTTGAGATGAAAAGCTCCACAAAAAATTCTATTCTATATAGAACGCAAAGCATGACATGCTTTGACCTCATTGCGATATGTAAGTCCATGCACTTGTGTCCAACTCATGCTTAGTCCTCTCAAGATCTCAAAACTATTTCTTTACATGAAGAATAGTCAACCCAACTATAAATCTTTTGGATGAGACATACTCCTTATGAACATTGAAAAATACCCACTATGACTCAAAACTTTATAGAGTTTGCCTGAGTACGAAACACCTAAATGAGATTTTTTAAGTCATTTGTAGAGTGCAAACTTTGGATAAATGTCCTCAAAAACCCTTCAAGTTCGAAGAAATATTTTATGTTATTTTCACCATTATTTGGTACACTGATGATTTCTTTCATTGAAAAATGAATGCTTGCACTTGCCAAAAGAGCATGCACCTAAAAAAGTTAAATGAAAGTTCAAAATATCAGAAATAGTAAGACGACTTAATTCCATAAGAGAATGTTGAATGCCTAGCTTGGGCATGTTGTATGTCCCCAACTTGAGAGCCCAAAAGAGTATTGGGCACCTTACAGGTGCCTGGATTAGGTGTCCCAAGGATGTCGGGCTCCCTAGGAGAGCACAAGGTGCCCATTAAGCACTCAACTTGCCGATTAATAAGATCGACTAATTGCATTAATATTTTAATAAATTAAGATAAGATAAAAATTAAAATCCAACCTTATATTATTTTCAACATGAAAATTCCTTTTCAAATTGAATATAGGAGGCTTAATGATATGAAAAATTAAGTTCTCAAGGATAAAAAGTGAAAATGAACTAAAAAGGTCCAATTGATTAAGTGAATAAATAAATAAAAAGACTAGAGAGCCCAATTGACTAAGCCCATTAAGAAAGATACTAAAACTCTAATATGATATGTCGTAGCTCAACTAAAAAAGGACTATTAAGTACCAAGCTTCAAAAAGAAATTGAGCACAAAAAATCACTAAAATTGAGAACTCCCTGCACTGTGTTTTAGAGAAAAAGAACTCTGAAAATCACCAATTATGGAAAAAAAATTCTTGCTCTATTTTTGACAGCATTAATAATAGTCTAGGTATATAATTTTTATATTTGAAATTATTTTAATTTGACTGAGAAAAGTAATTTAATGAAGATGTAATTTGTTTAGTTATTAGAAATTTTTTTTATTAGTTGTTAATAATTTATTGAATAATCAATAAATATTTAGTTTGTATTAAAAGAAGTCTATATTTGAATTTGAATTATGTTGTTATTTATATGAATAAAGTTTGGATATTTTGCATAAAGATGAATCATCAACAGCCACTAAGAATTTTTTTAATTTAATTAAAAATTTTAAAATTATAAAAATTCAGAATCTGATTGGAATATCATAATTATAGTCAAACATGCTATATATTTGTAACATCCTTTTGTTTTTAAAAATTAGAATTTTCTTTTTG
>JACGDI010004076.1:45285-80089 GCA_014898725.1 Jacaranda copaia
CAATCCATCCTGCATTTATGCCAGGGAAAATCAATTTCAATTTGATTATTTATCATTAGTCACTTTCCTTGTTGATTGTGTTCTACTTTGGCTCGGGCTCTCGAGCCTAGCTCTCTCTTTACAGCGTAGATTGGATAAACATTAGTTACTTATGTTTACACTATTACTAATGTTAACAGACCTCATCTCCAGAACCTTGACCTCTAATTCTCATTAAAAGCAGACAACAGATCCTCATTAGGCTACAATCTAAGTCTGCTAGAAGGAAATTCGAAAGCACAGGGGTGAGAGTAAAAAACTCAATTAATGCCTAAGTGTGTCTGACATGTGTTCATAAACACAACATGATAGAAAATATTGTTCATTATAAACATTCAAGAGGAATAAGTAATAATAGTTAAATGGTAAGCAATAACAAAATAGAAAGAAATGCAGTTAATATTTTTAGAGGTCTAACACTTAAACACGATGATTGAACCAGTAATTGCTAGAGTTAGTGAGCATTATGACTCCTCCCATGATAGTTCTTATTACTCTAGGTAAGGCGCTGCCTTACCAAATTGTACCCAAGTCTAGATCCTGAAAAAATCCTATGACCTAACTTGGCCACAAATGCTACCATTGTGTGTTGGGAAGATTGGGCTGTAGGGACTTAACGTTCAACCTGGAAGCCCACTATCGCTCTCACGTGCAAACTACGTTGAATTCGACTAGCAGTATCAGTAACAATAACTAAGTCATTGACATGTATCAATCATTATACTTAAATGTCATTCAAAATATTATTTTTAAAAATATCGAAAGCTTCAAAAGAATAGATTTTTTTTTTACAATGTAAAATAAATAAAAAAAAATTTGTGTTTGTAGCAGAATATACTTTTAGTTCAGTAACGAGGATAACATATCCTTCTATGTTAAAACATAGTACTATTTAATTATGTGTAAGCTTTAAAGCATTCACAGTACTTGGCAACTACACCATGGGCTACTCCTAACGTGATATGTTCCAAATCACTTGTTAATATAAAAATAACATTCTACTTGATTGATATTCCAATTTAACTCATCAAGTCTAGCCCCAAACCCATCCAAGTATCCAGGACAATGACCCTTCGAAATGTAAAAAGAATTTTTTCGTCATACTAGAATTGGGCTTAACCAGAGGCGTTACAACATGTGTGGCAGATAAATTTGCACTTTCTTGATTGGCATTTATATAATTGTATTGAGATAAAAGCGGTGAACATTTGCCTCTGGAGTCTAATACAAACATTTAATACCACGTAAGATAATTGCAACTCTGTACCCTATAAATTGGTGGAAACAAAACGGTATGCTAGAGCAAATTTTTACTCCTACAGGATAAATTTTATAAAAATTAGTATTAGCATTTAATCTATACATTTATCATAGGAAGAGGAAGCACAAAAAGTTACCAACCAATAAATAAGTTAATAGGCCTAAATCAAGTAAAGGACCTCCAACAAATCATTTGTACACAATTTGTCTAAATCAAACACTAACTTAGCCACAATCTTAACAAAAGAAATTCAAGTCTTAAGGAAAAGAAATCTTACACACCAAACCAAAATTATTCCAAGACATATATACCCAGTGTTTCATCACCTTCCTTTCTTGTTTATAGCTGCCATCTTTCTCTTTTCCTCTATCCTCCTCTTTTTTTGTGCAGTCTAATCGTATAATTAGAATCTTGATTTGCATAAAGATATACACACATGAAAGAGTGTTTAATACATAAATGGCTCTTATTTCTTTTTCCTTTTAGGATTAAGATAAAAGCCTATTGGTTTTTCTGATAAATTTATTATGCATTCCTACTATGTTACTGATTCAACTCCTAATATGAGTATGACATTAATTCAAGTAAAATTATAAATTACAATCACCAAAGATTCAAATATTTATGTTAAGAATCCAAAATAAAGTTATCATTATATGATCATGAGAGAATTTAGATGTTAATTTTCAATTTTTTTTCAAAAGAATTGTATTTCATGCTTTGCTAATGTCATATTTAATTGAAATAACAAAAAATGAAATGAAATAAAATAAAACGTCAACTGATTAGGGAATAAAATTCTAAGATATTACATAGCCCTAGTTGCTTTAACCATTCTTGGGACTTAACTAATTTAATCTCTCTTAAATTTTTATACTTCACGGAAATGTTACAGAGTGGGGAAAAGACTAGAATGAAAAGGTGGCAAACGAAAATCTTAGACACAAAAGCTCCTTAAAGGAAACTTTTCACTCAATTTTGAATACAATTAGTTACGACAGGACTCCCATTATATACTTTCGACCATCACATATAGATTTTGGATATTGAAAACGTATAGCAGTCAGTAGAAGGTTTTTAGAACTTTCTAAAAATATCATAATCTTATTTTCTACAAATATTCTTTTTTATAGTTACCTAATTAATACTTTTGTACATCTCTGCGTTTTTCTAAATTATTATATGTTTTACACATTTACAATATTCTAAACCCTTTTAGGACTTCCGCTTGTGCTATATAAAAGTATGGAACATTTTAAAAACTTATAGAAGCTTCTAGTACTACTATTTACTAGTATAAATCTTGTGATATGCACAAATAATAAATAAGAAAATATTTAAATCAGACATATAATTTTGTGGTTAATATTTAAGCAAAACTTAAAATAACTAAAATTTTTGTTAACCATATATACTTAACATATTCAATGTAGATTTTTTCTAAACTATATATACATATTATTTATTCTTAAAATATAAGTCTTCTGCTTAATATCTGACCATCACCTTTTTAATTTATAGGAGTCCTAAAATATTTAGAATTTTAAACTTTTCAAACTATTTTCAACCCTCCAATTTGTATTCTATCCTTCACATCATATATATATATATATATATATATATATATATTTTCAATACAAGTATCTCTTAATTCTTCTTTGCATAATGTTTCTTTTCTTTTCCTTTCTATATATTTTTTTTGTAAGATACATAATCTTACTCACATGCTTTTATCTATAAAAAATTTGAATTTTTTAACTCATTGCAAAATATTTTAAAAATTCATTCTATATAAATAAAGTTTCATATTCTTTAGTGTTTTCACATATTTCAAGTTTTTAAATACAAGACTGTTTTGTATATTGGAAAAATTGATTATTGTTCATTTCGCTTCACAACATTTTTATGTTTCTCGATATTTCACTTTTACACCATATTTTTTCTTTAACTATATTTATAGTTCATAATAGCATTAATATTATAGTTTTGATATAAGTCAATAACAAGGAGAAATTAAAATGAAGAATAGGGACTGTTGGTGTGCAAAATGAATTATGCAAATAGTCATGCAAGTGCATGTGTCACAAGAAACAATAAGGTGATTAGAAGAGTGTCAATCTTATGAGGAACTAAATTATTAGCCACTAATTACTAATTTATCACATGCTTGTTTTATTCAAATAATAATTAATTATGTAAGAATTAAAACTAAACTAATGTAAATAAGAAAATATATTGATTAAGTTTTGTATTAGTATGTGAAGCCTAGAATTATGGTTTCATCAATCAAATTGGTTGATTACATCATTTCCTCCCTATTAAAGTAATAACAAATTACTAGTCTTGAGTCTCTTATGCAATTGTGGGGGTTTTTTTGAATTAGTGCAATCAAATCCCTAATTTACTTAATTTACTATATTCCTATATGAATTAACTAGATTATGGATGATGTTGTACAACTCAATTAACTATTAAGGCAAGTAGGTATATTTTTATCCTACTCACAAATTAATTTATTCATTCCTCTATTTGAATAATTAATTCTAGGCTCTCATATTATCAATCAATCTCTAGAATTTTTTTTTTCTAAGATTCCTCTAAGGTTTAGGGATACACTTGACTGTTGTTAGACAATCAAATAGAAAAAGCACACAATAGGATAAATAACTTATACACCATTAATTTAATGAAAGGAAAATCATGGAATCAATGTATTGGAAAAAATCAGCATAATCCTAAAATAATGAATTAATTATGATTGAATTGTCAAACAAAACATGAGCACAATGAAACTTCACATCAAATCCAAATTTAAGAAGAAAACTCTATTTGTAGACAAATCTGATATCCACTTTGTCCTCATTTGGACCCCAAATTCTTGCAAAGCTCCTAGTCTTCAAAATAGAAAACCAAAATCCAACCCCCTAATAGAGTGTTTGAAAGACCTCTTTATATTGATTAACAAAGTCTCCTAATAAGAGTACAACTCGATGAATAAAAAGGTTTTTTTTGCTAGTCCTTAATTAAATCATGAAGTGCCATCATGCTTGCACTCCTACCAACTTGCGTTAACTTGTCCTTTTTTGTAATTTTTCAACTTGCATTTCTACAATTTCAATTTTTCTTCAGTTAACAAGGGAATTATAACTTTTTAAACAAAAATAGCAATACAAAGAAAAGAGTCAAAGACACTCTAGAAAAACCAAATCGACACTAAAGCACATATATTTATTTTATATATATTTGTTTAAAATTATTTTTCCTTTTTTTTCTTTTCTTCTTTTTTTAAAACTTTCAATTTATTTATTTTTTATATATTTGTTTAAATTATTTTAATTCTTAATTAATTTTTTTTCCAACAGTAAAAAACCCTGCATTTAGGAGCCACCTAAGCAAAATCCCCAATTTCAAAACATTCCGGCGTGCCTTTTTTAATCTGGAGACAATTAAATTAAATGCGCTAATTTTTTTTATATTTATAGGACTAACTTTTTAATTATATAAAATATAGAAAAAAATTAAAAATTGAGTAAACTTATAGAATGGAAAAATTAATTTTACCCAAGTTTACATGTAAAGCATGTTATATTGATTCTTTACTTGTTTTTAGATGATTTGATTTATTTAAATAATTTAAATTCGAATCACACAATATTCACACCGGAGACACCATAATGCACACAAGAATATACTAAAAAGCAATTAAAAGATTGAGCAAAGTGCAAATTCGAGCAGAAAAACAAGGATAAAAAACCATATGATATTTCTCTTGCTGGCCGAGTGATTGAATTGGTTCAACATCTTCAAGACTGGCGTAACAAATGGATTGCAACTTGAAGCTAATGTTGAAGTAACAGAAGTTATTAACAATAAATAATATCATGTGATATGATTGTGTTGAATTCGATGATTTGAGAGCTAAAAACTTGGAATTCATAGTATTTGTTTGGATAATTTATAATTATCATATTTCTGATAAATCCATTTAAAGTTACTTTCTCAACCATATACTTTAATATAAATACTTAAGATTGGAATCACCAAAAAATATTTAACAAAATTAAATAGTTACTTGAATTCGAATCCGTCAATTCAAACCCAATCTTATAGATTCAAATGAAATCCAGATTTCAGGAAGAAGTGCCTAATTAATGGATAAGGATCGTTTAGCCTAACTCCTGATTCAATGACGATCGAGTTTCTGGTTCTTCATCTCCGTAAATCCGGGCCGGAACCCGAAATCCCAACTCGAAGCGGTTGCCAAATTGTGAAGATTCGGAATGATTCATAGAGACGAATGGCCTCTCATTCCAGGGATGGAGAGCTAAGTCGGACTGAAGAAGTTCCCTCTGAGAAAATGGCAAGTCTTGGGCAAGAATTTCCTGTCGTGGCATTGCCTGTGAGCTCGTCAGAAATCCAATCCTGCTATCCTCCATACTTTCCCTTCCATTCCAGCTGCTGTAAACCATTCTTTGAAAGCTTTCCTGAAATTCCACTATATTTGAACCCGACAGGATTGGGTTATCATAGGAATTCTCATGGTTTTCTGCCTGCAAAGTGTGGAGAGAGAGGCCGAGATCTTCGGCTTGGAATGATGTTCCTCTGGGCATGACGTCGTTTGAGAAATTAGGGAAGCTCATAGAACTTGTTGGAAAGAAAGATTTCATGGTGTTCCCGTCAGGATGCACGAATGAAGAACTGCTACCACTTGGATCGGTGCTGTCAGGTTGGATTAATGCGTACCCATAATTAGGATTCTCTTGTTGCTGATCCAGGTTTAGTTCATTATTCGAGCCCGGATTGGAATATAGTTTGTCAATGGCGTTTTTTGCCTTGTCTATGAGCCAATCCACGGCTTTGCTAGGGCGGTCGAAGCCTAATCGATCCTGGACATCGTAGAATTGAATTGCGGTGTGGGCAGAAAGCCTCAGCCTCCGATCCCTCAGCCCTTTCGTGGTGTAGACCTTGTTGTGCCGATCTTTTCTACCACTGGACCGGAGAATGTTCCCTCCTTTCCCTTGTGCTGTCTCGTCTTCTCCAGTGGTACCTTTCATATCTTCAATTGTTGGTATTGGCTCATCGGATCTCGATTTCTTTCTTTTGGTTTTGTGCTTAGAGATTTATTCTTGTGAAAAGGGCCTCTCCTTCTAATATTAATCCATTCCAAGACTGGCCGCTGCTGGTTCTTCTGATTAAAATCTGCTCAAAAATAATTATACAAAAAAAGTACAACTATTGAAAGT
The DNA here is from genome assembly GCA_014898725.1 of Jacaranda copaia. NCBI lineage: Eukaryota > Viridiplantae > Streptophyta > Magnoliopsida > Lamiales > Bignoniaceae > Jacaranda > Jacaranda copaia. The sequence continues at coordinate 51,829 of JACGDI010004076.1, forward strand.
TGCCTATATATCCAAAATCAAGCTGATAAAAGTAGAGGCAGACATACAGATAAATATATACATTCTGGAGAAGTATTTTTGGTTATGGAATTGAACTTGTTAACGGGCTCCAAGGTCACTGAAAAGGGGAGGCAAGTATTCCAGGGCAGGATTTGCTTGGGACAAATATAAAAGGATAACTTTTGCTGAGAAGAAAATCTTGCTAAGATAAGAAAGGGTTAGGTTGAGGGAAAGGGTATGGAACAGTGGAAGTATTAAGGGAAGGTACCTTCAGTACAGTTGCAATCCTTTTCTGAGGCAACAAAATTTAAAACAGAAAAACATGTTAAATTCGTCTCGTCTACTTTGTTTCGCAATCTTCTTTTGCCTTTATTTAATTCTTCTTTTCCTGTTTCTGTGGGGTTATAATATAATATCTTTTATGTTCTTGGGAGTCCGACTCCGTCCACCTCTCGCCCACTCTCATTTAAGTTGTGTTGGACATATCTACCTCGGTTCATTAATGTTACTTGTTTTGTTACCAGGATAAAAGATCTTTATTTTTAAATTTTTACTATGCATCAAAAACAAATCTATCTTTCTTGAAAAAAAGAAAATATTTAACTAAAGTACAAGCCTTTTAATTGATTTGAATATCCTTAGATGGTACTACACAAAATAAAATAACTAAATTATTTTTAACAAGTAAATAAATAATATGATTTATATTATTTTATTTACTTAAATTAAAAATAAAATACTAATTGAATTCATTTCTAATTTTCATAATATTAAACAAAGTTTTTGGTTTCTTAACTTCTTTTTCCTTTCTTTTTCTCATTTAAACTTTTCCTTTTTTTTTTAGTTTTTTTAATTTTTTAATTTTATTTGTATCCCTTTTTTAGAATTTCTTTATTTCCTTTTTCACACGTTTTATTTATTCTTTTCAAAAGTATGTTCTACACACACACACACACACACATATATATATATATTCTTAAATACTCATATGTCAGCGAAATTCATATTTCTATTAAATAATAAGATGAAAGATTTTAAAAATTGCACATACTTAATCTGATATCCGCTGCCTTCTTTTTCTTCTAAAGAATTTTCAGTATTTAACAAGAAAAAAGATAAACTTAACATAACGAAAGCTAAATATAAAACCAATAGAAGCATGGTTTCGAGGAATAATTATGGCTGTTCTGGACATTTTGTATTTTACAGTAATTTAAAACAAAATCTTAAAAAATATTAAAACATGTAAAAGTATTTATAGGGCTCATATGTATCATAAAATAATACAATAAATTAAATAAGTTTTGCTGCAACAATGATGATAGCGTTTTCTAAATATTCTATTAAACTAATAAAACACTTAGATATTGAAAACCTATACAACATGCTAAAAGTAAAACTGGTGTAATAAAAATTATATGCAACATATATAATAAAAATTAATTACCAAGGCCTATATAAGTATTTAATTTTTAACAGAATTTCATACTTAAAAATTAGATAACATATCTAAAATCAAATTTTAATAGAATAAAACTAAAATTTAAATTAAAATAATAAACATGTCAAAGTTAATTTAATTAAGTTTATCCGTTAATTGAAATAAATAAGTAAAATAATTTATCTAAAAGAACAACAATATTTTCAATTTAGATGCTTTTAATGTACTGTTCTTCAATTGTGATGACATAAAAATATCCTTTGATCACTTCGTAATACTTTTCATATTATGAGATAAGCTATTCATATAAATTTAAATATATTTTAATATTAATAAAATTTCATAAATATTAAATACTTTTAAATTCAAACTTCAAATAAAAGAATAAAAAAATAGTTAAATAGTATAAATTTTAGTTATTTTAAATTATTCAATAATATAAAAATAATAAAAACACATAAAGTAATTTATCTTAGCAGTTCTAAATTAGTTAATAATGTAAAAATTATATTACATATCTAAACTAATTTAATTATATTTAATTATTAATTTAAATAAGATAAATAGAAATTAAAAATAAAATTCTAAAGATATCATCTTAGGCAATATATGTTTAATAATTTTAAATTACATAATAAGCTTATAATTTATTAAATTTTGTTGCAATTATTTATTAATAAATGTAAAGTAAGTAATTTATTAAAAGGATATGGTCTGTCATCTTAACAATATAATTTTTTAACTTACATGTATGGGATAATTTAATTAAATTTAATTGAAATTATTTATATATTAAGAAATAAATAGATTAAAAACTTAAAAAATAAAAAAATTCCTCCCCTACCCTCGCATCCCACTTTCCCATTCCCTATCCGCCGACCCCTCCCACCTCCACAGTCGACCATGGCCAGCTGCAATGGCAGCCGCCTGCCTGCGGCCGATCAGGCCATGGCGAGGGCGGCCGCCTGGCTCTTGGCTGCCAGATCAGCTCGGCCATGGCCATGGAAGCCATGGGTGTGGCGTGGAGTACTGTACATGTATGTATGTATTTATATATATGCTTATTTATATATATGTTTATATATATATACAGATTCGTATGCATTTATATAGATGCATGCATATGTGTATATGTATCATATACTTACATTGATTCAAATATTAATAAGTTTGTGATTTTATATAATAATTTTGAATATTTATTACTTCAGTTATTTAAAATTTTTAATAGAGGAAGAAATAGAGAATATTTTTTTTATTTTTTAAATTGTAAGATGGATAAATCTTATTAAAAGTAATATTAAAACATTCATAAGTAAATTATATGCTAAAATAGTACATTGAACATTAAAATTTTAACTATTTACTAATATTCAATATTTTTTTTGTTTTTATGAAAAGTAATCAGTTCTTAGGCATAATTTTAAAGTATTTGAGTTTAAGCACATTAAATAAATTTTGCAGATTTTGTGAATGTTGCTCCTTTGTTTTACATTTGAGTTAAATTTTTTGTTTTATTGTTTCAAGTAATTATCTCTTTATTAAAAAAGTGAGAGCAAGAGTTTAAGAGAATGAGCACGAGGGTAATTTAGTAAATTACTAATGAAGATACTGCCAATAGTGTTATGAGAGTAAATTAGTAAATGCTTATAACACATGTCAATCAAATAAGCATGCACTTATGTTAGAACAAAACATCTCCTAGATATTATATATATATATATGTAAACCCTACTAAGATGATTTAGTGTTAGACGTTAGTATAGTGATGTTAAAAAGTCAATTGATGATATCATTTATAGAATTATGATTTAATTTGAATGATTCTCGAGTAAGTGATATGGACCTAATTAAACCATTCTCTCTTCTTAATATAAATTTCTATTTTCTTGTTGTTTTAGTCTCAACTCAAATGATCAAAACTAAGTGCCACTTCTCCATGAGAAATTTTCACTTCCAAATCCAAGCCACAAAATTTAATTTCTAACTTCTAAGAAGCATGCAACACTTTATTAATATGATATATCCCACGGGTTAGAAAGTTCTTACATCTTAACTAAGAAACTAAAGTGCTTGTAATAAAAAGGACAATATTTTCAAAAATTTATTTTTTTCCCTAAAGCTATGTTTGGATTAAAAAAATAATGAGAGAAAAGAGAAAGAAAATACAATTATGCAAATATTAAGACATATAGTTACATTACCTGAAGCATAATTTTTTTTTCTTTCGTATTTTTTCATTTTAAATTCCAAGTTCCAAATATTGGGTAATTAAGAAATATTACTTTAACAGGGTCACGGTGAGAATAGCGGCAATTGAGCATCAATATTGCTAATTAATATATTCTCATCGAACTATAATTCCAATTATCAACCGGTACATGTCCAAAAGCTTCTTTACATGGCAGGGGGGTCGCAGGTGGGGGGAGGGAGAGGGTGTGCGTAGGTGATGCGGCTCCTAGTCCGTTGTTTGTACCCACATTTTTCAAGGTTGGAATAGATACGAAAGAGGATAAATCATAGCTACAGTCACGAGCTAGATATGTATACTACATTTAAGGTGTGTAGTAGTAGTTGTTTTTTTCGGTAGTTGTGTAGTTGTATTTTATCCTATGACATACATACATATATTATGATTAAACGGACAAATATGCCTCTAGATCGAGCTCAAAACCAGTTCTTTTATAATCTGGTAAATTTTTCCTCACATTTACGTATTACTTAATAATTAATTAAGGTTAGTAGTAATACGAGGTAATTATGTTCAACAGCTATTAAATCAACCATTAATCGTGATTGAGAAACTCTGGACCATAACAGAAATTAGTGTCTTGGTCCGTACGGGTTGTAATGATACTTTAATGAGTCGACTCTACTCTCTAGTGACCTGCTCCTAAACACAATATAGCCTTAATAATCTATGCATTTTGGTTGCCCTAGCAATAACTCTCTCTCTCTCTCTCTCTCTCTCCGCGCCTTTCTGTGATCAACAAATTCAAGAATCATGACTAGAACAAAATAAGTTGCAATCTGGTCCTTAAATTATCATAAACGCATGCTAAAAGCAGGGGAAAGTAATATAGGTTAAACGATACAAACAAAGGCGCCCTAGCTAGGTGTAGGCCATTATACTGTATATCTTGGAAAAGCTAAAGCCGGACACTCCAACTCTGATCAAATTTTAGGATTTAATTTGATTCAACTCAAAATTTTAGGTAAAACTTCTAAAAAAAATTAATAATTTTTATAGTTTTACAATATTACTTTTCAAAATAGTAATGTTGGTGAAGATACTAGAAAATTTGTTTTTAATTAGGATTCCAACGTCTCTCAAATAATTGCTTTATATCCAGTCCTAAACTCAAAAATAAATCGCCAGGGTTGCTGGTGTATCCTTTGGCAAAGTTCCTTTGACGTTCTAATAAGTATTTAAAAAAGAGGGTAATTGCATAGAGGATTATGGGGAGCCAAGAGCAAAATTGCATGTCTCGCAATCTTGTAACTAGGAATATTAATGATGAGTTAGAATTTGATTGAATTTAGGTATCATCAGTTATTGAGTTTAACTAGATGAGAACATTTGATTTTTACCAGAATAACTATATGGACTTAGGCTTATAATCCATTTGATTTTGCTATAACTTTGGGCTTGAATAAATGGTTCATGCTTAATCCTTTTTCTAGTAATCCGCCCACTTTATTCAAATTAAAGGTAAGAGGTTTTACACTTTTACTTGGCTTAGATGAAGTAAATCTGCGTTCGCGTGGGATACAAATAGAAGCTTTGACTGGAGGCTCTCTTGTATTTTGAATAAAGTGCGCTGCCTCTAAGTTAACATGATCCTACTTGGTTATCATTGTCTTACTCGTGTGTCTAGCCAACGGATTTTCTACCAAGTCTTTCATGCATATATCTTTGAATAAGGTATCACGTGTTACTCTCTTCTCTTGCTCTTTGTCAAATAATTGTACAGCATTCCTCTCTTTTTTTGTCTTGGTTGCGTGGATGTCAGGAAATCGTTGAGCTATCATTTGTACATCATTTTTGACCCTTGTTTTTGATTAATATACATGTTAGGGTTCGTAGTCTAAATCCTCACACTCTGCGGCTTAATTTGTAAAAAAAAAAGCCAAAAAAGAATACGCACGCGTCTTCGAAAGAGCCCTAATTAACTCTACCATGTATGCCAATAATAGCATTGAAATGCAAAACTCTTATGTGATATTCAGTGGGTTCAAATAGTAGCCTCGAATGAGCACTTTTAATCCTCTATTCCATTTTCTATTCCAATTTGTTGTATTTATGTCAAGCGTATTTAATTCTCAATTAATTATTTGTATTTGAAAATATTGAATACACATGTCGTATATTCATAAAATGAAATATAAGATGAAATAAGGAAAGAAATAGAGAATTTAAACCACGAAATGAGGTTCGACTTGGTGAGCATGTAAGGTGTGAGGTATTAGTCTTGAAATATGGTTAATTTATCAAGTTTTCTAGCAATCTGTTTATGCTGAAAGTTTAGTATATCTTTCTTAGCAATCGCTGTAAGTATATCTTTCATTACTGCTCTTTGTTTCTTAATTTTATCTGGATCTTTCAGTATTAATATCTGAATTATCTTCTTATAATTGAAATTTTTATAAACTTGCTTATAACTACAATTGATCGTCTTTAACATCCAATTCAGCCCCCTCTTGTACCATGCTTATCTATCAAGTCTAATGTCATAGCTAATGTCATACTACAAGTGATCTACACTTCAGTTTGCAACATTGCTTTCTCCATGATGAAGAGGTTGGCACGTATACCTTGATAGAATATGAAAAAGAGAGATAGAAAAAGCACCATGTATTATAAAAATTAAGAAAACCAAGTCTCTTAGATGTAGTAATTTTGCAACTATAGGCTACAACAAGAGAACATGCACCTAAGCATCTCTGTCTATGTTAGGGTTTTAGTGTGAGGAAGTGTGGTAAGAGTTCTGAGGATGATATGAGCAATGATGGAAATTTTTAGTAAGTAAATAGATGTAGAAAATTGTAAGAAGAGAGATGTTTTACTGCAGAAAAAAAATAAATTTTTCTAGAGTTTTTACTTGGTTGTTTTTATATGTACATTTTTCAGATCCGGTGCGGTGTATAGCATTATAGTCGCAACTACATACAAGCATTATGTTGTTACATTTTTCAGACTGTTGGAAAACTAAAAGGCATCAGCAAAACACACTAAATTTATGGTGCACTGTATAGCATTATAAATTAAATTTCAACATTCCCTCTTAATTTGTAATTTTAGTTGCTTCTTAAACTTCTCAATTGTTTAGTTGAAACAACCTTGGTAAGAAAATCAGCTGCTTGATCATTCTCGTTGAAAATTCCAAGTTCATTTCTTCGTTGCTTACTAGATCACTAATGAAATGATGTTGTAGATCAATATGTTTGGATCTTGCACCAAAAGCTGGATTCTTAGTTATTGTAATGGTCGACATGTTGTCACAAAAGAGAGTTGTAGGCTACTTCTGCTTTTCTTGGAAATCTAATAGAATTCACCAAGTTGCTTCACAAGTTGCATTTGTTGTGACAATATATTCAACTTCATTTAAGGATAACGCAATCATCTTTTGCTTTTCACAACTCCAACCAATCATGTGTGAATGAAGACAAAAAGTATAGCTAGAAGTGCTTTTTCAATCATCTAAAGATCTTGCTCAATCACTATTCATGACACCAATTAACTTGTTATTTCCTTCTTTCACATACTTGACGCCTTGCTTCTTGTTACCTTAGAGATAATGGAAGATCCACTTTTTTGCAGCATAGTGAATCTTGCTTTCTCACTCATCAAGCAAGAAATGTGGCTAACAAAGTGAACAATATCAGATCTTGTATTTGCAAGATAAATCGAAGAACCAACAATACTTGTAAATAATTTAGGATCAATTTTTTCGGCACCATCTTCTTGTTGCAACTTTCGATTCAAACCTAAAGGTGTTGCCACTGGTTTGCATTTCTCAATGTGGAATGTTTTCAACAAATCATTTGTAACACCCCTAAATTTTGAATTATGGAAAAAAAATTCTAAATGTTCGGAATTCATAAATTGAGTAGAATTTAATAGAAAATGATGATAATGATGATGATGATGAGTATAATAATAATAGTAAAAATAAATCAAGGATTAAAAGTATTACATTTTAAAAGCCCTTGTGATCTCAATTGAATATTAAAAGTTGAGGGGCTAGAAAACTAATCAAGATGGATCCAAATGCAAAAATTTAAAAGGTAATGGGGTTAATGTGTAAGTAAGAGAAGTTAGTTAGATTTGCCAACTAAGAAAAATGTTGTGGCCAAATTGTGATTATTCAGAACTAAAAATATAAAAGAGGGTCCTTCACTTTTCCTAATTTCCTCATGCATACCCGACACCTCTCCTCCCAAACCACACTTTCTCGATGATAGAAAAACAAAGAATTAAGCTATCTGTTGTCTTCCTCACCTCATACTGAAATCTACGATGCCAAAAACTCCCTACACCACCTTGTAGAATATCGAAAAAGAGATGTCAAACAGAGGTGAGAGGCGAAGGTGGCGAATGTTGTTGTTTCAACAGCTGAAACTTGTGAACAAGGAATGGGTTTTGATGGGCTCAGCTAAAGGAACATGCTAGTGCTTTCAATTTTTGAATTAGACCACTGGAATGAAAGTAATTAAGGTAGAGTGTCGGGGCTATGGTGTTTTAGCCAATTGAATGGCAAAGTGGTGGCGGATTGTGAAATTAATTGAGGGGATTTTTTCACCAAAAAGAGATGCACCTAGTAGGGGTGGCAGTTCCCAACTCTAGCAACAATAGTGGTGACTTTCAGGCAGAACACCAAAATTTGATTTTGGGGTTCATTTGAGCCATTCGCGGGGTTGAATTTGGCTTTAGATTGATTAAAATTGGGAAAAAAAACTCTTGAATTAGTGTATTTGATTGATTTTTGAGTATTAGTTAGATTAGATATTGGGTTAGTCCAAGAATCATGATATGTATAAAGTTTAATTGAATAAATTACTCATAAATTAGGTTTGATAAATTAGTAATTGACTTAGTTAAAAACTATTAATGTAAGTATTGTTGTATTGAAAAGATTAGGACTATAAATCAAAGAAATTATATGTATAATTAGGTCCAGAATAAAAATTGAGTGCATTGTACCAATTAAAGTGAAACATTATAATTTATGTATTTTGAAAGTATATTCTAAATGCCTTACCTTGCATCCTGTTGACATTTCAATAAAAAGGTTATATAACAATCATAGAGTTACATGGTTAATCTAATTAATTCAAATATGGATAAAATTGTAATCATTAACAAATTAAACTAAGCAAACAAAAGTTAGGTAATTGCCAAGGATCAAAATAACTATTAATATTACATTAATTAGACTTGAATAAGTAATTGATTCTTGATTTAAAATATAAGATACGTTTAGATGATATTATAAAATGAAATGATTGCTAATTAGATGCTATTCTCATTTTGAGGTTAGGAATTTGACATATTTGAATGCCTGCTGTTGGAACTTAGAAATTATAGGAAGTTATATATTGAAAGGGAATAAGATATTAAGGTCATTATTCATAACCTTGTTTAAAATTGGATATTAAATCAATATTATTTTAGATCGCTCATGCCACGTATTTTGGTTGATTAGGTAATTAAAGCATGGACTATCAAGCTCACTGAGAAAAGCTCTACTTAAGATCGGCAGATGAGGTTTATACTCGATAATATGAGATATTATTGCTGGGGAAAGAACTTACCTACAGTAAATATATGTTATTGCTTGGTCGTTCCTTCTTGAATTTGGAATGGATTCATTTCTCTGTGTTGCTTTGTTTGTGAACAACTTATATTCAAATTCACTCATTGAATTCTAGATATTAGTTGAATGTTTCATATCATTCCTTCATCCAAGGTCTATTCCTGAATCTTGGTTCGAAAGGAAGATTTTTCTTAATGTTAAGGTTTTTATTTAAAAGCAATTATGAAACATGTCACTTGAGATTTCATGCTTGTTGATATTTTCATTTGAACTAAATTTGGAAATCTTTTAATTGAACTGTAAAATTTTCAAAACATCAAAATTGTTAAAGTGTGGTTTGATTGATTTATTTTTCAGTCAATTGCCATATTTTATGATACTGTTTGTAAGGTAGTTTTGCTGACTATCCCTTATTGATTCACACTGGTTGTGAGGTTGTCATGTTGATTGGTAGACATTGTTTGTTTGCTTTGATTAGGCTGCATTTGATTTTTGAATGATTCCATAAATGTTTAAAAATTATATTATTTTATATGACAATTGTAGTATATCATTTGTGTTGGCTGCTGGGACTTTCTTACTTATAACATGTTATTTCACCTTGAGGATGCTCTTGGGGAGTTTTAGGCCCATAGGATTGGCTGGTAAGACGATTTGGACGATATTGGGTTGTTAGTTGTTGGTCTACCGGCTAAGACCCATTTGGTTTGTTATCCTGACTTTAGAACTGTCGAAGGTTGGTTGCTGTTTGTAGTTTGATCGATGAGGATGGATCCTACCAATTCACATTATAATGGTTTAGCAAGTTGGCCGCTCATTGAGGTAATATAAGATAGCATTATGCAGATGTTTAGGAGTTATAACTCCTAAGATTAGAAAACATCTTGCAGTCGGTTTTATGAAATGCTTCAACCTAACCAATTTTATGCATTTGATTAGATTTTGGAATTTTTAAAGCTAAGTCTTTTGTGATATATTTTGTACACTCACTTTCTTAAAACTGATCCTCTCTTTAAGTTTTGAAATATGAGATTTTTTATAAAATGCATTTAAAACTTGAGATATCTTTTCGCTGGTACGGGATAATGTTGAGTTAGCTCATTATGTGTTTTACATGAAACTCTAGTCTCTAGTTCTATTTCATGAATTTCATAAAATCTTTCTATTCTCCAATATTCGGCTATTTTTGCTTATGTTTTTGTGTTTTTTGTACTCAAAATAAATAATTTTCTTATATATATTGTATTCCCTTTCATCAAATTCTATCCATGCATATAGATGTTTATCTCACTAAGTTATTTAGACTTACCCTCTTGTACTGTTCTTCTATTTGTTTACCCTAGATTGAGGAATAGAAGATACTGTGAGCATGGTCACATTGTTCAAAGTATAACTAATGTTGTCAAGATATATGTTAATATTTAATGGTAAAGATGTGATATATTATATTTGTAATGTAAAGAAGGTGTCTATTATCATCTTACTATCCTTTTTATTACCATATAATGTAATAGGTTGGAGTTCTGAAAAAATGATGTTGGTGCATGAATTAAATTGCGAGTCTTTGACAATTATGAATTATCATGGGAACTCAAGTTCAGCTTGTCGTTTTCAGCATGACTAGGATCAATCTTGAGTTTGCTTATCACATTGGGTTGTTGGAGTTTTTTTCAAAATTTTAAGGCTATAGAAATGCATATTGAGTTTAAATTTTTAAATTTAATCAGAGTAACACCATGCCTTGAAGCATGCACCTTTTGAATAGGGCGCTATAGAGTGGTATCAAAGCTTAGATTTGGAAACATAAGCTGTGTCAAGATATGATCCTTAGAATATGGAATTTCTAGATTAATAAAAATTAGGTTTGACTTAAGAATTTTGTTAGGATGTGAACTTTTAGGATAATGCCTGGTATCAAAGAGTAAAGGATTGGTACTTGGATGGCCAGCCAGTATATAGTTCATTACTTTAAGGCATCACATATATGACTTTAGTAATGTTTGTGACAATAGAACTTGGAAACTAGAAAGTTGTTTGGGATAATAAGTATTTGGTATTATATGGGATTAAGATTTAGATTGCAAGGCTAATTCGGAGCTAGCATTTCAATAATAGGATTGATATGTGCAATTGTGTGATAATATTTGAGAGAGAAATAAGGAAATATTTCCTGCAAGGAGATCATTTAAGATGATTGATGAATGACGTGTACATATATAATTGCAATTCAAATATCTGCAGTAATTAGTTTATTGATAATGAAAAGAGCTTACTAGTATGATTATAAGATAACAATGGATAAGTGAGAAGGAAAGATTGCTCATGAGAAATGAGGTTCTTATAAATCATACTATAAATTAGAGGAAGAAAGGAATAGCATCTTTATGAAATATAGTAGGTAAAGTGACCAGTACCCAAGAGATAATCATTCGTGCCTTAACTTGACTAAGGAAAATTTTAGAATCCAACACTATGGGACTTGTAGAATAGTTAAAGTATGTAGTTATTTGAATTCACTTGAAGATGAATATGTTTCATATATAATCATATGTGGAATGAAATGAAATGCATTGTTTTGATGATAATATTGGACTTAGTTAACTTTGTTCATCCTTAATTAGACAAATAATGAGTTTAATGAATATATTATATGAACTTATGTATAAAGTGATATGAACTCACTTGCTAACATTAGTTTGGTGCAATCATACTTTTATTTTGTAACATGCTAGAACTTAATGTATCCTTGTAAATTATGATAAGAATTGATAGAAGTTTGAATGTTAATAGAATTTTCTATTAAATGCTATAGATTTCACATAATTAGTAAGATTTGAAGATTTTATACACTAAATGACGTCACGGGAACAACCTCATCTATTTCCCTTATCGTGATCAGTTTGAGGTTGTAGAGGACGACCACTCGTTAATCGAGTTGAAGCACAAAAGTGTTAAATGGGAAATACTTTTGACATAGGATATCCTGTATGTGAGGAAAGAATAGTGCCAAACTCCCCAGTAAACCAAGGAATTAGAGGACAAGCAGTAGAATAGATGTTCACTATGTGGAAGCAATTCATGCAATTTTGTCAGTAGCAAGGTGAAGTTGGCGGTTCTCGAAGTATTGAAAAGCTTGTTGCTTATAGAACACTTGAACTATTTCTTAGATACAACCCCCTAAGGTTTATGGGTGACCCAGATGATCAAAATGTAGAAACATGGGTTGAGGAGATTGAGAAAATTTTTTTAGCATTGAATTATCTAGAAGAACAAAAATTTATACATGCCACATTTCTTTAAGAGAGGATGCCTATCATTGGTAGAGGTTATTGGACCAACAATGGAATTAAGAAGGAACAAACCTTAACTGGACGAACTTTGAAGCAAATTTATGAATAATTTTATACCTAAAGTTGTAAAGAATGCTTGGGAGCGGGAGTTAATAGGGCTTGCCCAATGTTCTAGTATAAAGCCAAATTCAATTGCTTAATCCAGTATGCACCTTACATATTAGGCGACGAGGAACGCAGAACAAGAAAATTTGTTGAAGGGTTAAAGCTTAAGTTGTGGAGAATCCTTACAGCTTATGAATTGCCTATTTATAGCATGGCTATGAATAGGGCTGTCTAGGTAGAATCAGAACTTAAGGAGCTATATAAAATTGAAGAGAAGATTAAGCGAGCAAAGACTCTTAGGTTTTCTCAAATTGGAGGCTGAAGTGACTTTGGGAGGAAACAACAGAAGGTTCATGGTAAAGTATTAGTCGACCACCTCTCTCTCAAATAATCCCTATCCATCCCAACCAAACCTAAGAAAAGCATGTGGATTTTGTGGTAACACACATAATAGTGAATCTTACATGCTAAAAAAGGATGAAAAATGCATTTGATATGGTAGTGACCAACATTATGTAAGTGATTATCCTAGAAGCACAAAATTTTGCCTACAATGTTCAAGAAAACAAAACAAAACAAGTTATGGAGTCTAGTTGAAGACAAAGTGACCTAACTCATGCTAATGCCATTACAAAAAAGAATGCACTTGTCTAAGGTATGATTTATGATATTTTGGGAAAAACTAATGCTACTCATTCTCTTACACATGCTTGTTTCTCCTTGAAGTTAAGCTAGATTTTGAGCCAGAGTCTTAGTCAAACCCTTATATATAAGGAAATGGTAACTGACATTGGGAGCAAGACTTGTCCAAGCTGGGTTAAAGAAACTTTAGTGCCATATTAATACATCTTAAAAGCATTAATGCTACTTTGAATTTTCCCGAATGTCAGACAAGAGTTTGGGAATTCAATTCTCTGGAAAGGGTAGGATTGAAACACCCTTAAATTTTAATTTACGAAAAAAAATCCTAAACATTCGAAATTCACAAATTGAGTAGAATTTAATAGAAAATGATAACAAAAATATTGTATAAAAATACAATAGATGTAATAATAAAAATTGATAAAGGATTAAAAGTATTCCATTTTAAAAGCTCTTAGGATCTCAATTGAACATTAGAAGTTGAAGGGCCAGAAAACTAATTAAGATGGATCTAATTATAGAAATTTAAAAGGTAATTGGGCCAATGGGTAAGTAGGAGAAGTTAAAGGGGTGAATTGATAGATTAGGGGCCAATGTAAGGTACTTAAAAAATAGAGGGGGTTTGATTTTCCAACCAACAAAAATGTTGAGGCTAAATAGTGATTATTCAGAACTCAAAAATATAAAAAGAGGGCCCTTCATTTTTCCTAATTTCCTCGTGAATATGCAATGTCTTTCCTTCCAAACCACACCTTCTTGGCAATTGAAAAATAGAGAATTAAGATAACTGTTGTCTTCCTCACTTTATAATGAACTCAACAACACCAAAAGCTCCTAAACTACTTGGCGGAACACTGGAAAATTGAGGCCGAATAAAAGTGAGTGGTGGTGGTGACAATTGTCGTCGTTCTGATAGCTTAAACTTGAGAACAAGGAATGAGTTTTGATAGGATCACTTAAAGGAACATGTTTGTGATTTCAATTTCTAAATTTGGGCCACTAGAATAAAAGTAATCTAGGAAGAGACGTGTGGTAGCTAGTAGCAGTATTGTGGTGTTTTTAGTCCAATTGAATAGCGAAACAGTGGCAGATTGTGAAATTAATTGAGGGGTTTTTCTTTAGAAAGAGACGCACCTAGTGGTGGTGGCAGTTTGCAACTCTAACTACAGAGGTAACAGTTTAGTGGCGGTGATAGCTACGTCAATTCCCAAGTAGAAAACTAGAATTTGATTTTAGGTTTATCTTGGCAATTCCCTAGCTTGAATTTAGCTCTAGATTGATTAAAATTGGGTAAATATTCTTGAATCCGTTTACTTGATTGATTTCCAAGTATTAGTTAGATTAAATATTGGGTTAGTGCAGGAATCATGATATGTATAAAGTTTAATTGAATAAATTACTCATAAATTAAATTTGATAAATTAGTAATTGACTTAAAAACTATTAATATAAGTATTGTTTTATCAAAAAGCCTAGGACTGTAAATCAATGAAATTATTTCTATAATTAGGTTCATGCTAAAAATTGAGTGTGTTGTACCAATTAAAGTGAAACATTATAATTTTGAAAGTATATTCTAAATGCCTAGGCTTGCATCTAGTTGACATTTCAATAAAAAATTGTATTACAATCATAGAGTTACATGGTTAATCTAATTAATTCAAATATGGACAAACTTGTAATCATTAACAAATTAAACTAAGCAAATAAAACTTAGTTAATTGCCAAGGATCAAAATAATTATTAGAATTATGTTAATTAGGCTTAAATAACTAATTGATTCTTTATTTAGAATATAAGATAGGTTTAGATGATATTATAGAATGAAATGATTAGTAATTATAAGCTATTCACGTTTTGAGGTTAGGAATTTGACATATTTGAATGTCTGGATGTTTGAACTTAGAAATTATAGGAAATTTATACTGAAAAAGAATAAGATATTAAGATCATTAGTCATAACCTTGTTTAAATTTGGATATTAAATCAATATTATTTTAGATCGCTCATGCCACGTATTTTGGTTGATTAGGTAATTAAAGCATGGACTATCAAGCTCATTGAGAAAAGCTCTGCTACTTAGAATTGGTAGGAGAAGTCTATACCCAATAACATAAGATGTTCTTCCTGGGAAAGAATTTACATTATAGTAAATATATGTTATTTCTTTATTGTTCCTTCTTGAATTTGAAACTAATTCATTTCTTTATGTTGCATTGTTTGTGAATGACTTATCTTTGAAGTCATGCGTTAAATTCTAGATATTAGTTGAATGTTTCTTATCATTCCTTGATCCAAGGTCCATTCCTTAATCTTGGTTTGAAAGTAAGATTTTTCTAAATATGAACATCTCTATCTAAAAGGAATTTTGAAACATGTGACTTGAGATTTCGTGCTTGTTGATATTTTTATTTGAACTAAATTTGAAAATCTTTTAATTGAACTATAAAATTTTCAAAACATCAAAATTGTAGAAGTATGATTTGATTGACTTATTTTTGAGTCAATTGCCAAATTTTATGATACTATTTATGAGGCAGTCTTGCTGACTAGTTATTATTGATTCATATTGGTTGTGAGGCTATCACATCCATAAATGTTTTAAAAATTATTTTGTTTTATATGGCAATTATAGTATACTATTTATCTTGGTTTGGGACTTTCTTACTTATATCTTATTATCTCACCTTTTGTGTGACAGCCCACTCAGGGCAATCCTAAGCTGAGTTATCAAATGATTCAATCTTACATGAAATCCTGTAACACGAATAATAGGCCCAAAAATTTTCCTCCAAACATCGTAATGAAACAAGCAATGGAATTTACATTTAATTGATGCTATTAACATTAGCATTCATACCCAAGACTATTCTTAAGAGTAACAAGCATATATGTACAATCCTAAAGTATCCTGAGTGTTGCTGACATATCACATCATTTCTAAGGATCACTTGCAACATACATAAGGCCCATAAGTACATAACCACATCTAATTATAACAAAAGGGAACATCTCTTCAAGCCTGATCTGAACTTTCATTCCTAATCAAGCTTATATGTAAAATTAAAGGGAAACCATGCGTACGCCCAATGGACCTAGTGAGGGATATATAGTTAAGCAGTAATGAGAATTTGTTAAGGAATGAAAATATCTTATCAGATTTAAAATCAACAAACAGTACAAGTGCAGTTACAATTCAAACAAGTATGATAATAGCAACAGGAAAACTCTCTTGCTTTATTGCTCCAAGAGCAGTTACAAGTAAGTAAGAACGAGTACAACGAGCAATCCTTGACAGTATATGCATTCCAACGAAACAAGTAAGATATGTATATATTCACTTTATACCATCAAAACTAGTACTTTCAAGCGTGATAGTTCAGCATACAATTGATGTGCCTATACGGACCGTATGACGCACTGCAATGCCCAGGGGGAAATCCCAAGTGCACTGTCGATACCCAGGGGAAATCCCTAGTGTATTGTGGACACCTAGGTGGACTGCAAGGCATGTCCCATATATCCCAGCATTCCCCGTAGGGCTAACTCTCAGCCCAAGTACTATTCCCAAGCAAATACAACAACTACGACAAGTATGAATCAAATAATTGAATTTGCTGACAAGGTAACCGAAATTAGAACAATACCAAGAACTGAACATATCAAGTGTCAATTAGGAAAAATAGGAGTTTTAGGCATCTGAGCAATTAAGAACAATTTACTAGGTCGATACAAGTACTAACCTACATAGGGGTATACAATCCAACAAATCGAGTATGATCAAGTGCACAATCAAGTATAAATCTCAAGTGAATGAGCAAGAACAACCATTCAAGTTACGAACAGATACAATCAAGCACATTAACCCTAACAGGGGTTTTACCATTAGAACAATAGATATAACAAGGCTAAATAGTAGGCCCTCACAAAGGTTTCCAACAAATACGAGCAAGCTTATATAAATAATAACCTAGAGTAGAAAAACCTCACCTCTATTAGCTTAGGAAACATTGTCAAAAGTCACAATCATAAATCCTCTAGTTTCATCTTTTTGCCACCTAACTAAGATAACATAATTATAGTCAAAACCCATATTTTATTTTTTAATACATCATTATCATGCTTCTTATAATTCAAGATCACCAATTAACCTATTAACACGATAATTTAATGCTTAACGACTCTATCATCTCAGCAAAATAGCTAATAGCATTAGTGTTCCCCAAGTACATTCAGTTCCCACATCCGTTTTATATATCATAAATACTAGCCCATTTTTATACCATTTAATCATTTAGCTCAACATCTTGCCAATAGCATAATTCCAAGATTACCTCATCTTATATACAAATCAAAAGCTTCATAATCCTAAGCATTGCACATATGTTAATTCCTAATCATTTTCCAAATCAATTGCCAATCATATATGTTCAACTCATAATACAATCCTTAACACCATATTTAAGTCAAATTCTTGGCATTATTCATGAATTCGGGATCAAAATTCATATTTCCAAACTCTTTATTCCTTGCATGGCTTTTAATCAACACATGCGTATACACATGACATCTCGTCTCATCTCAAAATCTGATTCTAAGCAAGGTACAAAGGTAGATAGGTAAGGTACAACATGTACAACATGTATATGTATAACATGATACAACTAAAAAAAATCCAAATTCACCATTGGGGGTTTGAAATCATAAACCAATAATATTAGAGTAATCACCGTGTTGAGGAAAAGATGCTATATCTTTGTCGGTGCCACATCGCCACCACCGAAAAATTGGCAAGCACTGCAAAAATGCTCATCTCAATAAGAGCTTTCCAATGTCGTCTTCGATTTCACATTTTGAGGTTTGTAGCCATCAGAATAGGCCTCAACAATTGTGAATCTCTTTTGTACCACCACTCTCTGATCACCATGCCGTTGCCATCGAAACCCCATGTAAGATCACCACCGTGCTCCTTGAGCTAAAAGCTTTCCAATTGTCTATCCAGAACTTTATTTCAACCTCCCAATTGCTGGCAATTGAGAGACCCATGAGGTAGGTCTCTTCTATCTTTTCACCACCAATGGTTCAGCCTAAGCTGCCATGCATGTGTGTGTAGGTGTGGCTAGAGAGTGAAGGTAAATGTATAGTTGGTGTAGTTTAGTGAGGGTGTCATCGGGGAGGGAGTTCGCCATGGTGATGAGGTCGCAGGCGAAGAAGGGAAGGGAAAAGAAAAATTTATGAAGATGAAGAAGTTAGCTAATTTATGAGATTTAACTTTTAAAATTTATAATTTAGTCCCTGAAGTTTGTAAAATCATGCAATTAAGTCTAGAGCTTAGGAGAATTACATAGGATCCCCCAAAAGACTTTGGTCATTCCATGAAAGCCCAAGAATTCCAACATGTATGCAATTAACTCCCCAAAAATTGCATTTCGGTGCCAACAATTCTCAAGTAACATGAAATCAAGTTTATATAAATTATAATTTTAACCACAAAACTTCTTAAAATAATTAATAGTATCAAATTCATGAACATTTTGAATAATGGCAAGATTATAAATAAAATCAAGAAAATTCTAGGGATGTTATAGAATCTCCCCCTTAAAAGAATCTAGTCCCCAGATTCTCACCTGAAACTTAGAAGAGTTCATGTTATTGTTAACACATAAGATCTTCTCTCTCCTATGTCATTTCCTCGACGTTATGGTCTTACTACAACACTTTTACTTGAGGAATCCTTCACTTTAGGAGTTCTCGAACTTGCCGATCCAGAATACATATGGGTTGCTCTTCATAAGTTAGGTCACTCTTCAATTGTATTCAGTTAAGTGATATAATGTGAGAAGGGTTAGGATAGTACTTTCGAAGCTGCAACACATGGAAGATGTCGTGTATTCCTCCCAGATCTTAGGGTAACTTGAGATCGTACGCAACTGGCCCCATTGTTTAACGGATCTCATAAGGCTCAACATAGCTCAGGCTAAGTTTTCCACCCTTATCAATTCTCCTGACTCCTTTTCTTGGGAAAACTTTGAGGAATACTTGATCTCTGACTTTGAATTCCAAATCTTTCCTCTAAGTGTCTGCATAACCCTTTTGTCTATCCTAGGTTACTTTCATCTTTTGTTTGATCACTTGCACCTTATCAATTATCTCTTGTGTCAGCTTAGGTTTTATGGTATTTGAAGACTGATCAGTACTACTCCTATGTTCCTCCAAGTCCTAATGTACTGGCGATCAACATACAGTGCCATTTGAATGGTTGACTGATAGTTGTATTATAAGAAAATTCGATCAGTGGCAAATGTCACATCTAATTACCTCTAAATTTAAGTTTTATTCCTAAATGTTCCTATAGACTTTTCCAGCGTCTCGATGTAAATTTTGGATCTCAATTTGATACAATGCTAGTTGGAACTTCGTGTAGTTGAACAATTTTCTTAATATACAGTTTTGCTAATTTTTTGACTTCGTAGTGTGTTCCCATTGGCAAGAAGTGCGCTGATTTAGTCAAGTGGTCTACCATAACCCAGATACTATCGTATCTTCCTTGAGCTGTTGGTAGCCCAGTAACAAAGTCCATAGTGACCTATTCCTATTTTGAGTTAGGAATTGGGAGTGGTTGTATCAACCTTGAAGGCCATTGGTGCTCTGCCTTCACTAATTAACAAGTTGACACTTCTGTATTAGATCCGCTATATCTCTCTTCATACCTTCCCACCAGAATTATTTCTTTAAGTTTCAATACATTTTAGCTCTTCCAAGATATACTGTATACCTTATTTTATGTGCCTTTTTCAATAATTTCTCTTTGATTTCTTTCAGTACATAAATCTTTTTTTGAAACAAGAAGGTGCCTTACTCATTGACATTGAAGTCAGATCTTTTAATACTCCTGACACTTTTCTTTTGTGTCTGTACCATTCATCTTCAGCTTAAGCTTGTTGTATCTTGTCATACAGTTCTGGTTATATTTTTAACTCGGCAACTTAAGCATGTTACTTACATTTTATCATAGAACCTAACTTTCAACCTTCAGATGTTTCTGTTGCTTGTAAATGAGCCAACCTAGCTTTCCAGCTTAAGGTATCGACTACTACATTAGCTTTGCCAGGGTAGTCAGTGATGGAGAAATCATAGTCTCCTAGGAACTTCATCCACTAACACTGTCTCATGTTTAGGTCTTTCTATGACTGCAAATATTTAAGGCTCTTGTGGTCAGTATACATCTCAAAGATAGAACCATAGAGGTAATGCCTCCATTTTGATAGTGCAAATATGACCGCTACTAGCTCAAGATCATATGTTGGGTAATTTTCTTCATGGGGTTTTAATTTTCTAGAGACATAGGCAATAACACACACTTTCTGCATCAACACACATCCCAACCCCTTATTAGAAACATCTATATACACCATAATGCCCTATAAGCCATCCAGAAGAGCCAAGACTAGGGTTGTAGTTAGCCATTACTTCAATTCTTGAAAACTCCTTTTACAATCATTATTCTAGTTAAAGGGCTGATCCTTCTACATCCGCTTGGTTAACAGGCCAATTATCTTAGAGAAATCTTGAACGAATCTTTGATAATAGCCAACAAACCCCAAGAAACTTCTAACTTCTATAACATTGTCAGGGCACTTTCAGTTGACAATGGCTTCCATCTTAGAGGGGTCAACTTTAATCCTATTTTGAGTGATAACATGCCCCAAAAAGATTATTCTCTGCATTTGAAATTCACACTTGCTAAATTTGGCATGTAGCTGATGTTCCTTCAAAGTCCTAAGGATAATGTGCAAGTGCTGGATATTCTTCTTTGGTCCTTGAGAACATTAGAATATTATCAATAAAGAAAACTATGAACTGATCCAAGTACGGTCTAAAAACTTAGTGCATCATGTCCATAAAGGCTATCGGTGCGTTAGTCAACCCAAATAGCATCACCACAAATTCAAAATGACCATACCAAAAATTGAAGCGATTTTAGGAATGTCTTCCTCTTTGATCTTTAATTGGTAGTACTCTTATCTCAGATCCAATTTCAAAAAGATCTTTGCCTCTACAGTAGATCGAATAATTCTTCTACCTGAGGTAAATGGTGCTTATTCTTAATAGTAACTTTATTCAATTCTCGATAAATAATGCATATCCTTAGGGTCTCATCCTTCTTTTTTACGAACAGCATTGGGGCTTCCCACAAAGATGTGCTTAGTCTAATGAATCCTTTTGTTAATAGTTCTTGAAATTGATTCTTCAATTCTTTAAGCTTAACTGGGGCTATTCGATAAGGGGTCTTCAAAAATGGTGTAGCCCTTGGTAAGATATGAATGACAAATTTAATTTCTCTATCTGAGGGCAATGAGTTCAATTCCTCAGGAAATACTTTTAGGTACTCGGCCACCATCTCCACATTCTCTAGCTTCATAGTGTCCTGTGGCTTATTAATAAGGTATGCCAAAAACCCTTGCCCACCATCTCTCAGAATTTGTCTAGCCTCTATTACTGAGATGATTGGTATTAGAGATACATCACTTCCTATATGGAATTTTTATATTAATGTCCCCTAACCGAGGGTAAAGCACTTGGTAAACCAATTCACCTAGACTTGGTGAAGATATAACCAATCTATTCCAAGTATCATATCGTAACCATGGATGGGCATCTAAATGAGATTGGTGGGATACGCTTAATCTCCAATCATAATCAGATAATCTCGATACATAACATCGATTACTAACCCTTTACCCATTGGCATTCTAATCTCTATTTGATATATCATAGTTTCAGGCAACTTATTTAGTTTAAGAGCTAATGCATCAAATATAAATGAATGCGAGGCACCAGGGTCATATAACACTTTACCAAGAATATTAAGGATAGAAATTATACCTTTCACCATGTCATTAAGGTCAAGGACATCTTTACCTATAAGAGTGTAGGCTTGTGCTTGGATCTTCTACTTCCCACTAGTTGTTGTTACTTGTTTTCTTTTCCCTTTTGGCGTTGGACCTTTCAACGTATGGTAATTTTTCATGAAATGCTGATCACTTCCACATTGCAAACACTTGCCTTGCTTCTTCCAGCATTCTGTCTCATCATGGCTCGGTGCTCTGTAGTACCTATATTTCATTAGTACCTTACTTTAATTTGATTTTTTCATCTTACCAGCTTGAGGGTTTCATTGGGAGACACCTCCAACTTGACGTTTGGGCTATTTTTTGGTTACGCCACTTTGCTTACCTAGGTGTAGCCTCCCCTTTTGATTTTGTTCTTCAATCTTATGAATCTCTTGCAATTCCGCCTCCAATTGTAAGGTTTTGCTCATAGCTAAATTAAAATTTTGTAAGTCCTAAGTAACTAAGCCTCTTCTCAACTTAGGTCATTGGCCTTGTATAAACCACTTAGTCTATAAGTTCTCATCTTTTTGGATGTAAAGGGCATATTGCACAAGTCTGCTAAATGTGGCTTCATACTAGTTGATAAATTGATCCTCTTAAATTAGGTCCATAAATTCTCTTTCTCTCTCTCTCTCTCTCTCTCTCTCTCATGCTTTCTTGGTCCCTAAAGGAATATACTTGTCCTTGAATTCTTGGTTGAAGTTCTCTCAAGTTTGAGGGGTTCCTACCTCTGTCCATCTAAGCTCAACCATTTGCCAACAACGTTTTGCAGGCCTCGTCAAAAGAAATGTGGCAAACTGTGATCTCTATTCACCCAGATATCTCAAGGTTTTGAATATATTATCTAACTCCTCCAACCATTCTTTTACTTTGCAATTATCTAGTTCTCTATAGAACTTTAGGGGCTAAAATTGCAAAAATTGTTCCAATGCTTGATCATCCAGAACTACTTTTGCAATTCCAACTCTACCAGCTAGCTGCTTAGCCATCTATCCGCATCTTTGCTTTTCATGATACATTAGCTCTGCTAGAAGATTCTCATCCGGTTGGTTCATCGAGGGTGTTTGAGAAATTTCTTCATTGGGTAGATGACGTAGGTAAGTGGGTGCCCCCCGACTAAGAGCATGAGGTGCATGAGCCCATTGCCCCGGGGATCTCCCTCTTAGACTTATCCTTGCAGGTGTAAAAGCATTACCATTACCTATGGATGCCATTATTTCTGAATATTTCAACCCTATATATACAAAATAAAGAAAACAAAAGTAATCATGTTGTAAGCTACAACCCTACTAACAAGCCATAACCTATAGCATCAAAACTCGAATCTAGTCCTCATTGATGATGTCCAATACTATGTCCAACTCATCATCTCCTTACTGATCGAAGTCATCCCACTTGAGGTATGGGTCCTATATTTTGTACTGGTTTGCTCCATCCCCCTTATTATCAATCTTGAGTGGTGCCACAACCTGGGGCTCTGGAATAGGAATAGCATTGGGGGCTTCCTTAGGTTCTTCTTTTGATTCTTCTTTAGATTCTTTTTCTGGCTCCACTTCAGCTTTCTCTTCGAGTATTGGTGCCTACTCCTTAACAAGTTGCCCTTTCTATTGTAGCCTTTGACCTTGCTCGGGTGCTGAAGCTAGATGGATGCTTGTAGGTTTGGCTGTAATAGCGATTCCTATGCCATTACCGATAATTTGATTAATGGCTCGACTGTAAAACTCCATCATTTAGCCTATCTCATCAACGGTCAGGTGGGGAACTTCAACTGACCTCCTATAATTGGCTTGCAGCGTTCAGAATATTGCTTCCATGTTAGCTTGCAGGTTTCAAAGTTCTTGAATTTGTGTCTCCACTACACTAATCCGAAGGTGTTCTCATTCAAGGTTACCTATGATGCAATCGTTAAGGTAGTCTCTGGTGCCTAACATTCTTGAGCTTATCAGAGATGTTCATGTTGCCCGTAGCATTTCCTTTCCAGGGTTTTATAGATCTTTCTAAGGTTCCTCTTTTCTTTTTTCAATGCCTTGATCTTGCCTTTAAGGGTCTTTTTGTTCTGGTTATCCATAGGCGCCTTTCCCTTGTTAGAGTTACTAGCCATCCTATAACAAATCTAAAAATTTGTTTCAATAATATCAAGCAATAAAAAACAAACCATGGCTAAGGTCCCACTATCTTCTAACGGTTTGGCCATACCTTAACAATCTTGTTATATTCCTAGGTGCACATTTGAGCTATCCCAAATAGAAGTTACTGTGGGTTTTATCACATGTCCATGCCTAGGTCATCTAAACTTAGGCTCTGATACCACCTGTGACACCCCATTCAGGGTAACCCCAAGCTAAGATATCAAATAATTTAATCTTACATAAAAACCTGTAACACGAATAATAGGCCCAAAAATTTTCCTGCAAACATCGTAACGAAACAAACAGTGGAATTTACATCTTAATTGATGCCTTTAACAATAGCATTCATACCCAAGACTATTCTTAAGAGTAACAAGCATATATTTACAATCCTAAAGTATCTTGAGCATCTCTGACATATCACATCATCTCCAAGGATTATGTGCAACATATATAAGGCCCGTAAGTATATAACCACAACTAATTATAACAAAAGGGAACATCTCTTCAAGTCTAATCTGAACTTTCATTCCTTATCAAGCCTATTTACAAAATTAAGGAAAAACTAGGGGTAAGTCCATTGGATCTATTGAGGGATATACAGTTAAGCAACGATAAGAATCTATCAAGGAATGAAAACATCTTATCAGATTTAAAATCAACAAGCAGTACAAGTGCAATTACAATTCAAACAAGTATGATAATAGCAACACGAAAACTCTCCTGCCTTATTGCTCTAAGAGCAGTTACAAGCAAGCAAGAATTAGTACAACGAGCAATTCTTGACAGTATATGCGTTCTAACAAAATAAGCAAGATATGCATATATTTATCTTATACCATCCAAATAAGTACTTCCAAGCATGACAGCTCAACATACAATTGATGTGCCTATACGAACCGTATGGCGCGCTATGATGCCCATGGAAAAATCCCTAGCGCACTGTCGATGCCCAGGGGAAAATCCTTAGTATATCGTGGACACCTAGGTGGACTACAAAGGAGTGTACTATGTATCCTAGCATTCTACATAGGGTTGGCTCTCAACCTAAGTACTATTCCTAAATACGTATAATAAGTACAAAAAGTATGAATCAAATAATTGAATATGCCGACAATGTAATTGATATGAGAACAATATCAAGAACTGAACATATCAAGTGCCAATTAGAACAAATAGGAGTTTTGGGTACTAGAACAATCAAGAACGATTTAACAGGGTGATACAAGTACTTAACCACATAAGGGTATACAATCCAACAAATCGAGTATGATCAAATGCGCAATCAAGTATGAATCTTAAGTAAATGAGCATGAACAATCAATCAAATTACAAGTAGATACAATTAAGCACATTAACCCTCACATGGGTTTTGCCACAAGAACAATAGATATAATAAGGCTAAATGGTAGACCTTCATAGGGGTTTTCAATAAGTATGAGTAAGCTTATACAAGTAATAACCCAGAGTGGGAGAACCTCACCTTTGTTAGCTTAGGAAACGCTATCAAAAGTCACAATCACTGGTCCTTTGGTTTCATCTTTTCACCACCTAACCAAGATAGCATAATTATAGCCAAAACCTATGTTAAACTTTTAATACATCATTATCATGCTTATTATAATTCAAGATCACTAATTAAAATATTAACAAGATAATTTAAAGCTTAACAACTCTATCATCTCAAAAAAATAGCTAATAACATTAATGTTCCCCAAGTACATTCAGTTCCCATGTCCATTTCATATAACAAAAATACTAGCCCATTTTTATACCATTTCATCATTTAGCTCAACATCTTGCTAATAGCATAATTCCAAGTTTACCTCATCTTATATATAAATCAAGGGCTTCATAATCCTAAGTATTGCACATATATTAAGTCCTAATCAATTTCCAAATCGATTGCTTATCATAAACTATTCAACTTATAATACTATCCTTAATACCATATTTAAGCCCAATTCTTGGCATTATTCATGAATTCGGGTCCAAAATTCATATTTCCAAACTTCTTATTCCTTGCATGGGGTTCAATCAACACATGCATGCACACATGACATCTCATCTCATCTCAAAATCTAATTCTAGGCAAAGTACAAGGGTAGATAGGTAAGGTACAACATTTATATGTATAACACGATACAATTAAATAAAAATCAAAATTCACTATCGAGGGTTTAGAATCACAAACCAATAACACTAGAGTAATCGTCGTGTTGGGGAGAAGATACTATATTTTTGCCATTGTCGCCACCATCAAAAAATCAACAACTACTGCGAAAATGCTCCTATTGATGAGAGCTTTCTAACGCCGTCTTTGATTTCAAGTTTTGAGGTCTGCAGCTACTAGAACGAGCCTCAATAGTTATGAATCTCCTTTTTGCCACTATTCTTTGATCACCGTGTTGCCGCCGTCGAAATCCTCATGCAAGATCACCACCACATTTCTTGAGCTGAAGGCTTCCCAACCGTCTAAAACTTTATTTCAACCTCACAATCACCAGCAACCTAGAGACCCATAAGGTGGGTCTTTTTCATCTTCTAACCTCTAGTGGTTTAGCCCAAGCCACGATGCATGTGTGTGTAGGTGTGGCTAGAGGGTGAGGGTAGGTGTGTAGTTGGTGTAGTTTAGCGAGCATGTCGTTAGGGAGGGAGTTCATTAGGGTGATGGGGTCATGGGTAAAGGAGGAAAGGGAGAGGAAAAATTAATGAAGACAAAGAAGCTGGTCAATTTATGAGATTCTACTTTTGAAACTTGCAACTTAGTCCCTAGTGTTTGAAAATCATGCAATTAAGTTCAGGGCTTAGGAGAATTACACTAGACCCCCTACAAGACTTTCATCATTCCATGCAAGCCTAAGAATTCCAACATGTATGCAATTAACTTCCCAAAAATTACATTTTGGCCCTAAAAATTCCCAAGTAACATGAAATCAAATCTATAAAAATTATAACTTTAACCACCAAAATTCTTAAAATAATTAATAGTATCAAATTCATGAAAATTTTGAATAATGGCAAGATTATAAATATAATCAAGAAAATTGTAGACGTGTTACATTTTGGGACGCCATTTGGGATTTTTTAGCTTGTAGGACTGGCTGGCAAGACGATTATGATGGCGTCGAACAATTGATAGCTAGTCTACTAGCTAAGACCCATTTAGTTTGCTATCTTTACTTTAGGATAGTCAAATGTTGGCTGCTGTTTGAAGCTCTATTGATGAGGATCAGTCTTATTAATTCACATTACAATGGTTTGGTGAGTTGGCAGCTTGTTGAGGTGATATAAGGTAGTATTATGCAGATTTTTGAGAGTCATAAGGTTAGAAAACATCTTACAGTTGGTTTTATGAAATACTTCAACCCAATCGATTTTATGAATTTGGTTTGATTTTAGAATTTTAAAAGCTGAGTTTATTATGAAACATTTTGTGCACTCAGTTTTTTAAAACTAATCTTGTCTTTAAGTTTTGAATTATGATATTTTTCTATAATATTCATTTAAAACTTGAGATGTCTCTTCGCTGGTATGGGATGGCACTGAGTTGGCTCATTATATATTGTACATGAAATATTAGTCTCTAGTTTTATCTCATGAATTATATAAAATCTTTCTATTTTCCAATATTTGGCTATTTTGGCATGTGCTTTTAGTTATCCATACTTGAAATAAATATTCTTCTTATATATGTTTATTGTATTCCCTTTCATTAGGTTCTATACACACATATAGATGCTTACCTCACTAAGTCATTCGAACTTACCCTATTATACCATTCTTCTATTCTTTTACCCTAGATTGTGGAATAAAAGACACCGTGAGCATGGTCACATCATTCATAGTATAACTAATGCTATCAAGATATATGCTAATGGTAAGGATGTGATAGATTATGTTTGTAATGTAAAGGAAGTGATGCTGCAAAGAGCTTATCGAT
>JACGDI010004076.1:80189-101781 GCA_014898725.1 Jacaranda copaia
ATCCCATATCAGGAAGTATCTATCATGAAGTTGTTATCATTTTTATACTATATATTATAATTGGTTAGAGTACCTAACAAATGATGTCGGTGTATGTATTAAATTGTGAGCTTTTGAGAATTGTGAATTATTGTGGGAACTTAGTTCTGCTTATCGTTTTTAGCATAAATAGGATCAATCTTGAGTTTGCTTATCATTTTAAGTTGTTAGATATTTGTTTAAAATTTTAAAGTTATGGAAATACATATTGAGTTTGAATTTTCAAATTTAATCAGAGTAGCACCTTGCCCTAAAATAGGCACCTTGGATTGCCTCACTTGAATTCCATGAAAATATCTCGAGTCCCAAATCTATCATTTCAAATTCTTGCATCATTTAATTTTTGAAATTCTTCCACCATTTTCATGTTAGTGCTTGAGTAAATAAGATCATCGACATATCAATACATAGTCAAAAAAATCCTTTTTACCTTCTTTTTTTTTCACATAAATTGAGGGCTCACTTGTACTTTTTTGGAATCCATTTTTGCAAACGTCTCCATCAATTTTGGTATTCCAAGCTCTTGTTGCTTGTTTTGAACCATGAATGGCCTTGTTCAATTGGTACCCCTTTTTCTGCATTCCTTTGACTTCATAGTCTTGAGGTTGTTGCACATAAACCAATTATGTGTCTGGAAAATCTACTGTTTAAGTGCCATTTGTCTATTTGAATTGTTCTCCTAGTTGGATCCTACATCACAAAGTTTAGTATTTTTAGGTATCCATCTAATGCTGGGTCTTGGATTGTTAGGTTTTAGTACCCATGTATACTTAGTTCCAATCTCTCCTTTTATTGCCATTTGTAGGTTGCATAGATGGTATTTATGCAAGAGTAATATATTCTTTTTTTTAATTTTTCTTGTGTTATGTCATTTAAATTCTATTTCATTCTTTCCTTTAATGATTATTTTTGGACCATAGTTATTTTCCAGTAAACTTTTGATTTCCTTTCCAAGATTTTAATTTTTATCAACTAGTTCCTTTCTTCAAAACTTTCTTTATAACTTTGTTGTAGTAGTGAACTAATTCTTCTTTTTCATTTAGGGAGATCTCTAATTCATTAAGAAGATTTATTTCTTCCAAAAGTTTAGTTATTTGATTATGCCATTATATGTATATATAAAGAATACTAGTATCTTCTGGATTAAACTAAAAGTTGCTAGAACTTAATTTAGAAAGTAATGTTACCTATTTGTCTACCATAATACGTTGTCTTCATTTTCAAATTGATATGAGTCTGAGTCGTCCCAACTGATGTTCATAGCTTTTGACTTAGAGCTTCTTTCAGGTTTAGGACTCCTTTTTATTTTTGGATAGGGTGGTCTTTTATGTCCAATTGCAAGACATTTGTGGCATATGACCTGCTTGATTCTTTGAAATTCTCCATTATTTCTGTTAGAATTTGATCTAGTGATTGTGGAAATTTTCATCATTAATAGTTTCTTCATCTACAATGTCACGCCCCAAATTTAGGACATAATACGACAGTGCCCCTAATCCCCAAAGACTCAGAGTCACTAAGCTTTAGTCCAATAGAGCTTGCTAAATTCCCACAAATTTTATTAAACAAATTCCCAAAATAAATCATATCAATGACAGAGAATTCAAAACACTTGTCATAACAATCAAACTTGAATAATCGAGATCTTAAAGAAACTTTCCTAAACAACTAACTAGGAATCTTTAACATCAAATAACCTATTTTATTTTTGCCAATCTCTTATCACCATTTCGAAAACTACTCATCTTTCTCGTCCTGAACAAAGTTTTTTGCAAAAAGATGGATTAATAGCATATGAGCAACACTTCGCCAGTAAATAAACCTCCTGTCTTTTCCTACTAGATTTGAGCAAGTATAAATATAAGGAAAAATCATTGAAACACAAAGATTCACTTGCAAAAATATAACAATTAATTTTAAAAAAAATACAAGAATAATGTTTTCAGAGTCAATCACATATCTTTCAAATTAATTCAGAATAGAGATTATAGATTTATCATAAATAATCATTAATTAATAATCCTCATAACGTCTCAGGATTCTAATCCGTATCTTGGCCAAGATCTTAACTACAACATCGTTAAGAGTGGCTTCGGAGATCTTTTGCTATTATAATCTTGTAGAATAGTTACTGAACTCATTCGTACTAATAGTTTTTCGATTATTCAGAGCATAGATCATTTTTATTATTTATTTTGTCAAAATTACTATTTTTTGTGCAAGTATTTAGAGAGACTTTATTTTTACATGCTCAAATCGAAAAAAAGAAATAAGTTTTATGTAGGTAGAAAATCCTTATAAATAGTTAAATAGTTGTAGATAGAAAATTCTACAATAATTACCATTACATCTAAACGTTTAATACAAAGAACGTGCCATCTTTTGTTTAGGCATAAATCATTCGTGTAGAAATACTTTCAATAGAAAAGAAATAGAGTTTTACTTACTAGAGAATACTAAAACTCCAGACTTATCTCAGGTCTAATCTACCACTTACGCATCCTCCACCAATTCTATGAAATAAAGAAAAAAATGGTAATACCTAAGAATGAAATTTCCTACAAATATTCAAATAAAATGAATTAGTATTTTCTCACCTCTGTATATTACTTCTCAAATTCTTACTATATGGGTATTTATGTTACCAGGCTAGGTAATTAGGATAAACAAAAACTCCATCCTAGTTTTGTTAAGTCTCAATCCCAGATAATGATAACTCATCTTATATTTTATCGTGGGAAGTAGTATAGAAACCTAGTCAACTAAAACTATATCCTAGTTTTGATCATGATTAGGTGGTTAGGCTAATGACCAAATCTTTATTCAAAGAGAATCTTAATTCCAACAAATTTAATTTATCCCAAGTCAATTTGGTTAAAGAATATATGCATACATAATATTATGTATGTATATATTTATATAAAATTATTGGTTATTACATTCTCCCTACCTCTCCTATTAGAAGTTTCATCCTTGAAACTTTATGTATATCAATCTTGAAACAAGTGTGGATAGTGAGTGCGTGTATCCTCTTCCAATTCCCATGCTTCTTTTTCAGCATGATTTGACCATTGTACCTTAACATAAGGAATTATCCAACATCATAAGACTTATTCTACATGATCCACAATCCTGAGTAGGAATTCTTCTTAACTTAGATTCTCTTAGATGAGTAGGGGTTCAACCTCTATCACATGTGTTGAATCCATCAAGTATTTCATTAATTGGGACACGTGGGATACATTGTGTACCCTGGACAATGATGGGGGTAATTTAGGTGATATGCTACCTCTCCTACTTTGTCTAATACTTCAAATGGCATAACGTATCGATGATTCAACTTTTTGCTTTTGCCAAAGTGCGAGAATCCACATGTTGGAGAAACTTTGAGATAGGCTTTATATCTTTGTTGGAATTCTATGCATCTTGTCTTAGCCTCTACCTAACTCTTTCGTCGATCTTGAGCTACCTTAAGTCTGTCACGAACCATTGCAACTTTCTCTATAGTTAGTTTGACTAGTTTAGGTCCTATGATTTTTTGCTCGCCAATCTTATCCCAATAGATAGGTGATCTATAGTTCTTCCCATATATAGCTTCATATAGAGCCATGCCAATGTTACTATGGTAGGTATTATTATATGAGAATTCTATGAGAGTTGAGTAATCTTCCCATGTTCCTTTAAACTCCAAAACACATGCCTTAAACATTTCTTCTAAGGTTTGGATTGTCCCCTCGGATTGACCATTAGTCTATGGATATTGGCTTATCAATGGGTAGGGTATTGTATTATCCAAGCCCATACCTTAATATACCCAAATAGTTAGACCCAATATACCCTACCTTATCTAACCCATAGACTTAATTAGATCTATACCCAAAAATACCCAAACAATAGGCCATAAACTAAACCCTACCCTATCAAACCCAAGACCCATTGGGTATATGGTTGGGTCTAGTTTATTAGACCAAAATTTTGAATTGTGTTTTAACCTAACTAATGTTTTCATCTTTTTCAATTTTTTTTTATTGTTAACCAAAATGTTAAAACTGCCTAATATTTGAATGCTAGGGTAATTTATTAATATTGGCTAATTTTTTGGCATATTTTAAAAAAATTAACTTAATTTTTTTAAATTAAAAAAGAGTATATAATTTTAGCCATTTAATTTTTAATTTAGTTAATTTATATATTTAATTTTGGTATATTAAACAAATAAGAGCCACAAGAGTATGTATCACTTTGCTCTCTCTTCCTTATATTATGTTTTTTTACTCTCTATTTTTCCTCTAAGATATTATCTTTTCTTTCTTTAACTTTATTCTTTTTATTTTTTTGAAATATTATTATTTCATGTAATATATTCAACCAAATATATTTAAATAGTATAAAAATTTATGCTATTACATTTAGTAAATATTTTTAAATATAAATAAAAAAGGAAAAGGCCTTATTTTATTTGGATTGTTTTATTAATGTGTTTACCACAAAATGTAATTTAATACATTGATAGAATAATTTAATGTATCTATTATTAAATTAATTTTGTAAATCTATTAAAAATTAATTATTGGGTACATTAATATGTGTCAGTAAACAAATTTTGATTTAATGTATTTATTTTGTATGATTTAAATAAATTTAGCTAGTTAGTGATGATAAAAGCCCATTTGTAAGCCTTTTGTAGCTTAATAATTGAACAAATTACTAATACTTTGCTTATACAACAAAGTGTACATTTATCAAAATTTGATCACTAATTTTTTTTAATTAATAAATACCACATTAATATAATAATTTCTAATTAATTGCAAGAAAATTGGGTTATTCAATACAAACATAGCATACTAGATAATTTTATTAAATTAAATAATTAAAATAATTTTAAATTTTTTATTTTATATATATTAAAAATTTAAGTATACACTTTAGACACGCTTGGATATATAGATAGGGTTAATAAAATTATAATGATATGATGGGATTAAACTATTGAAAATAATATAATACTATGTTTAGTATCTAGGATTACATATTTTGAATTTGTATTTATTTTATCAATTCCTTGTATAGACACAAGGATTAAATAATTGGGCCATGCAATATAGTTAAATTTTATGAGTTTTATAGGTATAATTGTCAAATAATTAGCTATTTTTTACCAACATGATAAATGATTACATAATCTCGACCAAATTATGGGGATTATTTATCAATTGATTGGTGGATTATAAACTAGGCCCTTTATCCATCAAGAGCTTATTTATCCAAAACCAAACATTTGATGATGCTTGATAATATAATCTATTAAACCCAATCCATACATCCAAACGTGCCCTTTAAGTATGCCATGATTATTAGTATACATTTAATTTTGATATAAGTAATTTGGATTAAGTAGTTAAATTTTGAGTATTTGAAAAATGAGTAATTTCGAGGTGTGGGATATGTGGATAAGTTTTGCATATAAATATAATTATGCTTGTTCAATTATTTTTAATATATTTTTGGATTTAAGTTTGATGAAAATGATAACTACATAAAGTGTTATGAGTAAAAAATATTAAAGTTGAGAAGGAGAGAGTTGGAACATGGGTATTTGATATTGGGTATTTTTTGGGTATTGGGTATTTTATGAGTATAGAACCTACCCTTACCCATTTCATTTTTCTTAATGGGTCTGGGTAGGGTCTGAGCCTCATGCCTATTTATTGGGTATTGGTATGAGTATTATACTATTGTCATGGGTATGGGTAGGGTAATACCCTACCCTTTGATAGGTCAATGTGAATGGTATACTATACTAAGTTCTACTTTTGTTCACATGGCTTGTTTGAAAGTTCTTCCAAAATCGCAAAGTGAATCGAGCATCATGATCTGACACAATACTTATTGGAATGCCATGTAGTTTTATTGTGTTGTTAATATACATAGCTACTAGTTTATCTATAGTAAATGAAAAGTGCATAGGAAGGAAGTATGCTGATTTAGTCAATCGATCCACGATTACCCAAATAGTATCATGCCCCTTGTTGAGTTTGGGATAGCTCTTTTACAAAATCCATTGTGATGTATTCCCACTTCCATTCTAAAATCTCCAATGGTTGTAGTAATTCTCCTGGTCGTTGGTGTTCGGCTTTGACCTTTCGGCATGTTAAGCATTTAGCCATGTGGTCTACTATATCATTTTTCATGTCACTCTACAAAACTTTCTTTCTAAGTCTCAATACATTTTTGTGCTCCTTGGGTGTATAGAACGTTTTAAATTATGGGCCTCAAATACTATTTCCCTCTTAATCTCCTTTTCATTAGGGACACACAATCTTCCTCTTATGTAGAGTCCGCCACTATCACTAATTTGAAAATCAGGTGACAACCCTGCAGGCTTTCTCTTTACTTTCTGCTAGTTTGGGATCATGGTCTTGAGTTATCATAATTTTCTCGAGGATACATGATTGAATACTTGAAGCAGCTAGAATTTTATTTGTAGATTCTACTCTTTACAAATCTAAAGATTCTATTTATCTTGTTAACTTAGAAGCTAACATCCCACTTGTCTTTCTACTTCAAGCATTTGCCACATGATTCACTTTGCTATAGTGGTAATTAATGCCCAAGTCATAATCTTTTAGCAATTCCAACCATCTTCTCTACCTCATATTAAGATCTTTTTATGTGAAGAGGTATTTAAGACTCTTATAATCTATATAGACTTCACATCTTTCTCTGTAAAGATAATGCCTCCACATGTTCACAGGAAAAACGATTACAGCTCACTTGAAAGCATATGTAGGGTAGCTCTTCTCATATAGCTTCAATTGTCTTGATGTATAGCTAACCACTTTTTTGTTTTGCATCAAAATGCATCCTAACCCATTCTTCAATGCATCATTGTATATAGTGAAATTACCTATTTCACTTGGTAGAGTTAATTCAGGCATTGATGTTAGCCATTGTTTCCATTCATTGAAGCTCTCACCACAGACAGGGCTATACTCAAATTTTGATCTCTTTTGAGTTAACTTAGTGAGAGGTATGGCTATCCTTGAAAACCCTTCAACAAATTTCCTATAGTAACTTGCCAATTCTAAGAAATTTTTCACTTTAGTAACATTGGTCGGTTTGGGCAAATCCATTATAACTTCAACCTCTTTAGGGTCAACTAACATGCTTTTTACTGATATTATGTGTCCTAAGAAGGAAACACTTTTAAGCTAAAAATTCACACTTACTAAATTTAAGGTTTGTAGCGCTATTCTAAAGTGTTCCTTATGCTCCTGTTCGCTTGGGGAATAAATCAATATGTCTTCAATGAAAATAACTACAAACTTGTCTAAGTAAGGCTTTAATGTGCTATTCATTAGATCCATGAAGGCAGCTGGAGCATTGGTTAAACTAAACGGCATGACTAAAATCTCATAATGACCATGTTTGGTCCTAAAGGCAATTTTAGGTATATCCTCCACCTTTTTCTTAAGTTGATGGTACGTCGATCTCAAATCTATTTTGGAAAATACTTTAGCTCCTTTCGATTGGTCGAAGAGATAATCAATTCTTGAAAGAGGATATTTATTCTTGATGGTAATCTTATTAAGCTCTCTATAATTGATGCATAACCTTGAACTTCCATTTTTTTTGTTTACAAGCAATACTGGAGCCCCCTACGGTGATACACTGGGCCTAATCTACCCTTTATCAATCAATTCTTGTAGTTGAACCTTTAGTACTCTTAACTTTATTGTAGCCATCCGATATAGTGCCTTTGAGATAGGCACTGATCCAAGTATTAGGCTAATTTCAAACTCAATTTCCTTATCAGGGGGTGGTCTAGGTAATTTCTCAAGAAATACGTATAGAAATTCTTTTACCATGGGAATACTCTGGATATTAACATTTTTCTCCCTTTAAGTCCATAACGAATGCCAAGTATGCCTTACACCCTTTTTTAATTGCTCTCTGAGCTTGAGAAGCAGAGAGTAGGAGACTTGTTTTTTTTTTTAGATTCTTTATGCCTCATTACTATGAGTGACTTTCCTTACTAGGTGAGTAGGAATTTATGATCTAACCACTACAATCCACATGGGCAAAATTACTAGCCAACTAATTCATTCCCAAGATTGCATTGAACTCTTCCATGTTAATTTGTATCAAGTCAGCCTTAAGTTCTATATTATCAATTTCTACAATAAAATATTTGTGCAAAAGGTTTGTCGCTAAAATCTTATCTCTTAAAGTGGTTATTCTATATGGTTCAGTAAGTACCATAGGTTTATCATTTAAGAACTTAGCAAACCTCTTAGCCATAAAAGAATGTGTAGCTCCACAATCAAATAATGCATAAGCAAGCATTCTATTAATTTTGATCATACCTATCACCACATATTCAACATTACTTGCTTCCTTCTGCATCAGAGCAAACATCCTTGCATTTTCTTTAGGATTCTAATTCTGATATGGGCTTTCAGTGGCTCTGGGTTTGGGTAATAGGAATTCAAAAATTTGGTGGCCTATCGAAAATATGCTCCATTCCTCTATCTACATTCTCCTCTATGTATCTTATGATAAAATTCACATTCCCTAGGTAGAGTTTGTAGTTGATTTGGTGTAGGTCTTTTCTTATTAGCTTAAGTTAATGGTACTTGCATTGGGGGTCCTTGACTAAATTTCAACTCATTTCTAGGCCTCTTCAATTTGTTCTCGTCATCCCTTTTCTTTATGTCAGCTTTAGCACATATTGCAGTGCTTAATAGTTCATCAAAACTCCTATCTTTAAACACGATTAACGTTGACTGAATTATGCTTTTAAAACCTCTTGTGAATTTATGGATCTTCAATTTTGGATCAGCCATAATAGTAGGTGAATATTTCTTAAGCTAGTGAAATCTAGCTGAATACTCCACCATATACATATTTGGCAGTTGCACCAAAATGTTGAATTCTATCATCTTTTGAAGTCGGATGGCATTGGGAAAGAAGTGCTTAAGGTAAGCCTCTCAAAAACTTGCCCAGGAAATGGCTCTTTTAGTCAGCATAGCGGGCAATACACCTTCCCACTATTTTGCCATTTCTCCTACCAAGAAAAGTACTACCAGTCTCGATCTAACTTCTAAAGGAACTTTCACCAATTTAAAGTTGTCTTCTATTTCTTTAAGCTATATTTGCATTGCCTCGAGGTTGTGAGATCCATCAAAAGTATGTATGTGGGCTTTTCTTAAGGCCTCATAATGGAATTTGGTTCTTATGTTAGTAAGTGGTCACTGAGCTGTTTGCATAGAATGTTGGTTTTGTGCTTGCACAAGCTATGCTAAAGCAATAGCAATTGCTATTAAATCATCTTGATGAATTCCAATTCGAACAACTAGAGATGGGTCTTGCGTATTGGTTGGTGGTTGGTCATTTGGCTCTTAAGGCCGAGTCACATAACAAGGGTTTTGGTTGGAACATCTAGATCTACCTTTCATTTCCTAGGATGGCAAATAAGTGGTCATAATAAGTTGAAAAACTTTTAGAGTATAGTAGCTAAGTTAAGCTTGCAATAAAATAAAGTTCATATATTCATTATTATCAAAAGCGACTAATAAAAAAAATAACTTATGTTCAATACAATAAAACAATAATAATCCTAGCAATCATTGGTCTAGTCTGATCTAGTCTAAGCAATCTTGATCTATTACAACTCCATCGAGGGGTTCTTCTTCTTCTTGTTCTATTTCCTCGCCAAAGTTCTCTTTGGGTTCTTTTTCATAAAATTTTGGATCTTCTCTTGTAAATTATCAATCTCATGCTTAAGTGCGAACCTTATTTCCCACTGACGTCTAAATTTATGCTCACATTCTTGTCTAAATTCCTCAAATTCTCTCATAAGTTGATGATATCCTTGTTCGAGTTCATTGGCTTTCCTTTCTTCATGACGAACATAATATTTGCACCTCGCATTTTCAATTTCTAGTTCCTCGTTTCTACTTAAACTCACATCGAGATACCTTTAGAGAGCATTATAACTTCAACTATTTCCTTGAATTATTCTAATATTTGGTTAACCATTTTCGGTGGGAGTTGAGGGAAACTCTATGAGCGGATACTTGGGATCTTTTGTGAGGGTTCATTTTCAACCTACAACATTCTCATAAAAATCGAACAAAATAAACTTTTACAATAGGTATTACAAAAATTATCAAATTATGCTATTCTCTACTATACAAAATTTGTACTGAAATTAAATAAGTAATTTTAAATTCCACTATCAAAATAGGAAATAATATACAATAACTCTTGAAACATATATTAATTTCTCACTAGGGAAGATTAGACACAAACAAAAATTTGTTTAGCTAAGAAATGGTTCATACTTTTATCAAGGCAATGATAGTATTAATAATAATAACATGTAAATTATATATGATTTTGTGTGTAAATTTTTTTAAAAATATATATAGATTACAAAAAAGGAAAAAAAAATTCTAACATAATTATTATTATATTATATATAAATATATCAAACATAAATAAATACAACCAAGACACCCTTATAGTACTTCTTAAGCATGGTTAGTAAGCACACTGTGCTAATTAGTAGACTTATAACCCATCAATTAAACATCTCTATTCATGGAATAATGTCTTAACTTAATATCAGATAGCAATGATCTCCAAGAATTTCCAACCCCCCCTAATATGTTTATATAAACCAATACATATATATATATGTATTTTACTGCACCAAAAATAGAGATGTCACGATATCTCTAATAAAAGGAAAGTTGAAACTATGTATGTATTGATATAAACCGTTAGTGTGAAAATTTAAAATTTCAAAACTATCCAAAATTATCATAAACTATACATAGTTTCCTTTACTATTGCGACAATCATTTCATCTTAGACAGTCCTTACAGATATGGGAGATTAATTAATAATTAAACTTATATAATAATTATTAAATTGGTATATATTAAAGAGTATCACATGGTGTGCTAAACATAGTGATTTGGATCACTACAAACATGATAAACCTTTAAGGATGATTAGGTTTGCTTTCCTATATATTTATAGAGAAATATATATTTATATATGTAACTTTTCCAGTAAATATTTGGGAATGGCAAGGAAAATTCTAGAAACGACAATGTTAATTGTTGGAGGGAAGACTAGAAGAAGTGCTGTTAGATTCCTCCTGCATTATATTTATGAGGTCAAACATGTCCTATAATCCATTTTGCCATAGGTTTTTCTCTCTCCAGATTTATATACATCCAAGAATTTCAAACCTATGTAACTTAGATTTTTTTTCCCTAAACCTAGACACTAGTAATTTCTGGAAACCCAAAAATATTATATACCTACTTCATATTTAGGATCCTAACTTGGCTCTAATACCACTTATGTTAGGCCTCAAATTTGGGACATAACATGGTAGTACCCCCAAGCCCCAAAGATTTGGAGACACTAGGCTTTAAATCTAACAGAGCTTGCTAAATTCTCACAAATTTTATAAAATAAATTCCCAAAATAAATCATATCAGTGGGAAAGAATTCAAAACACTTGTCTTAACAATTAAACTTGAATAACCAGATCTCAAAGAAACTTTCTCAAACAACTAACTAGGAATCTTAAATATCAAATAACCTATTTTATTTTTACCAATCTCTTATCACCATCCCCAAAATTGCTCATCTTCCTTATCCTAAACAAAATTTTCTACAAAAAGATGGATTAATAACATCTGAGCGACACTTTGCCTAATAAAGAAACCTCCTGTCTTTTTCTATTGGATTTGAGCAAGTATAAATATGAGGAAAAATCATTGTAACACAAAGATTTACTTGCAAAAATGTAACAATTAGTTTAAAAATATCCAAGAATCATGTTTT
Source organism: Jacaranda copaia (assembly GCA_014898725.1). Lineage (NCBI taxonomy): Eukaryota > Viridiplantae > Streptophyta > Magnoliopsida > Lamiales > Bignoniaceae > Jacaranda > Jacaranda copaia. Next base: position 92,100 of record JACGDI010004076.1, read on the forward strand.
CAAAGTCAATCACATATCTTTCAAAATAATTCAGAATAGAGATTACAAATTTATCAGAAATAATCATTAATCAGTAATGCTTATGAACTCTTAGGATTCTAATCAGTTACGCTAGCCAAGATCTTAACTACAACATTGTTAAGTGGCTTCAAAGGTTTTAACTACAATACTGTTAAGAATGATTTCAGAGGTCATAACTACAACACCGTTAAGAGTGGTTTTAGAGATTTTGTGCTACTATAACCTCGTAGTATAGTTATAGAACTCATTCCAACTGATAGTTTCTCGATTATTCGGAGCATAGATCATTTTTATTATTTATTTTGACAAAATTACAATATTTTGTGCAAGTATTCGAAGAAACTTTATTTTTACACGCTCAAATCCAAAAAAAGAAATAAGCTTTATGCATGTAGAAAAGCCTTATAAACAGTTAAATATTCGCAGATAGAAAATTCTACAACAATTACCATTAGATCTAAAAGTTCAATAGAAAGAATGTGCCATCTTTTTTTTTTTATGCATAAATCATTCATGTAGAAATACTTTCAATAGAAAAGGAATAGAGGTTTACTTACTTGGGATTACTAAAACTCAAGACTTCTCTCAGATTTGATCAATCATTTACGAGTTCTTTACTAATTCTACGAAATAAAGAAAAAATGTTAATAACTAAGAATGAAATTTCCAACGAATGTTCAAATAAAATGAACTAGTATTTTCTCACCTCTGCATATAACTTCTCAAATTCCTACTATATGGGTATTTATGTTACCAGGCTAGGTAATTGGGTTAAACTAAAACTCTATCCTAGTTTTGATCATGATTAGGTGGTTAGGTTGATGACTAAATCTTTATTTAAAAAAAATCCTAATTCCAGCAAATTTAATTTATCCCAAGTAAATTTGGTTAAAGAATATATACATGCATAATATTATGTATGTATATATTTATATAAAGCTATTGGGTGTTACATACATCGCCCAAATCCTTGTTGTAGTTTCCTATTTATGTTGAAAGAAATATTTTTCTTGTTTTGATATTCAAATTTTCTTATTTGTTGAGAAGAGTCATCTTGTGTTGAGCTAATCGGTTCTTCCATGTTTGTCTTCTCCAACTTTTAAAGCTCATGAATTGTAGTGACCTTTAGAATCCATTCCTTAGGCAAGGTTCCTAGGATCTTTCGCACTTGCTCACTTTCACACATGGATTTTCCTAGTCCAAACATTGAATTCACAATTTTCATCAAGCGAGCATACATTTTGGCTTATTGTTTCGCCTATTATCATGAGAAACATCATATACTAGTGAGGAAGCAAGCAAAACAATTCATTCAATTTTAACTAAGAGGTTTCCTCTTGGGTGACTTGCAATATGTACCATATATCTTTTGTTGTGGAGTTGGTGTTGACTTAATTGTATTCTTTTGTAATAAGTACGTAGGAAAGGGTATTTTTTTACCTTGGCATTCATTAAGGGAATCTTCTTGTCTTCAATGGTAAGTTCCAGCCTAATATTTGGAGACATGTCTTTGTTAGTTAGTATAACAAGCCTATCAAAACTATGCTTCGAAGATCATAATCTAGAGCTATGAAAAGCTCTTTAATTTCGTTTTTCCATTTGGAGTAATTGATCCTGTCAAATAGAGTTAGACTGGTATGAGATTATCTTTCTGCATAGATATTAAGACTAAAATATTTGTAATATTTTGACAAGCCTATATCCATTACCTAAGTGATAACACTTATAATTTTAACCTGCACTTGTATAATCAAGGTAAACAGATACATAGTAGTTATTGATAATTGAATATTATCCTACCGGATTTTTTATAGCTCTAATTGAATCACAACAACTCAAATTTCTCACCAACTATTTAGCATGCTATCTAAGCTTTGAAGTAAATTGTGAAACTTGTTTTATTATCAATATTTTTTGTTCCTTAAATATTGAACCTAGGCTAAATCATTCCTTTCTTTGATTGTAGCATATCCTGAAAAATTTATCTCTCCTTCTTTATTGCAAAATGGGCCATCCTTCAATGTAAACTCGTGGGGGTGGACTTTTAGGTAAGTCATTAATTGATGCAATGGATACTTTCATCTTGAAATGCTTTAATAATTAAGATGTTAAAAAGGAATGTGAATTATGCAAAATTGGTTATTTGCAAAATTGTAGATGTGTGTAAAAATTAAACCTGATTGGTGAAACCCATCACATAAGAGCTAAGAACCATCATCTTAAACCATCAAAAATCAGTCTAGATGCAAAACTGCACTTGAATCCATGAATATCGATTTAAGTCTTGTGATCATTAATTAATTTGCCAAATTAGTGCATATGAATTTTGGAGAAGTTACGCTTTATTTTTGTAATGGTAGGATATTAGAAAATAATCATATACTAATTCGGGGACCATAATCCTAATACAACTATATATATTTACCTTATTTCTAAATTAGCCTGTCATAAAGTTAGAAATTACATATTAGAGTACTACACCTATAAGCCCATACTTTGTAAAATAACTTAGGCCCACATAATAATTAGATCACTTTAATTTTGGCCAAGCTTTTTATGATAGCAAATTGCACATAATTAGTATTATCATGAATATGTGTGTGTGTGTGTGTGTGGGTGTTAATCTCTAAAATCTAACAATCTCCCACTTGAACTACATACACATACACATCACCTTATAATTGTATACCATTATATAACTTTATGAACTCAAAATTTTGCTAACATAACTAAAACTATCTTTAAACAATCTTGTCATCAATTATGTCAACGTAGAACCAAGGTGATCTTCGCTACAAATATCATAACTAAATCCATTCCAAATCACATTTATCAACATAACCAAATAACATAGATATAGTATAGATGTGTAGCATGGAAATTACATGTGATGTGATCTAAACATGTCTATTTCCAACTAGTCCGCCATAAACATTAGTGAGATCAAACTAGACCAAAATCAAAGTGTGGCTAAAGTGAAAGCAACTTTATTTCTATAGAAAATAACTTCAAAATGTCATGAACTGAAACAAATGAAAATATGTCTATATAGAAAAGCATCTAGAATACAAATTCCCACTAAAATTGAATATCCTCAAATGACATAACACCCATTTGAGCAATGTGCTCATGAATGACGTTAGGTGGTAGTCCCTTAGTAAGTAGATCCACAACCATGGAGTTTATGGCAATATGCATATGTTTTATAGACTAGTGACCACTTTAAACTCTTTCTTTAACAACCATGAACTTAATATCTATATGTTTTGACTTCATCAACCTCCAGCTGTTGTTAGAATATATATGACTACTAACTTATTGTCACAAAATAATGCATATGGCCTTTTAATTTTATCTGCAATTTTCAACCCAATGATAAAATTTTGCAGCTATATTCTATGATTAGATGGCTTGTAGCACACTATAAACTTAGCTACCATGGTGGAAGGAGCTACAAGTGTTTGGTTAGCACTTTTCAAGGACATAGCTACTCCTACAAACAGATAGATATAGCCTAACATAGATTTCATACTATATTGGCATTCAATAAAATTAGGGTTTGAATACCCGATTATCTCTAGCTTATCTAATGTTTTGTATATGAGCATGTAATGTTTTGTTCTTAGTAAATACCGCATGACTTGTCTTGGCTGCTTTTTGATGATCCATTCTTAGATTGCTCAAATATCTGCCTAACATCCCAATAATGTATGCAATATCTGAATGCATACAAATTTGAGCATATATTAAACTCTCTATTGCTGATGCATAAGGAATCTTTTGCATTTTTTTCTCCTCAAAAGTATTCTTAAGGTATTGATTGAGACTAAATTTGTCTCTTGTAGCTACAGATACTTAACCTAATTTACAATTTTACATGCCATATCTCGTGAGAACCTTTTTGATATAGGCCTTTTATGATAATCTGAGGATGCCTCAAGAGTGATCTTGGTGTATCTGAATCCCTAATATAAAAGTTGCACCACCAAGATCTTTCATCTCAAAATTCCTTGCTAAAAATCTCTTGGTTTTATGGCTTATATTATTGCTGGAAAGTAGCATGTCATCAACATATAAAACTAGAAAAATATGCTTACTCCTACTGAACTTATGGTATATATAACATTAGCTAGATTCATCTCAAAATTGAACGAGACAATCACTTGGTGAAATTTGTAATACCATTGATGAAACACCTACTTAAGCCTGTAGATGGATTTTTTTAATTTGAAAACCTTTGACTTTGCATCACCTGACACATAGTTATTTGGCTACACGATGTAAATTGTTTCATCAATGTTGTTATTGAAAAATGTTGTCTTAACATCTATATGATGTAACTTAAGATCAAAATATGCAACTAAAGCCATTATAATCATGAAAGAGTCTTTCAATCAAATTGGAGAGAAAGTATCTTTATAATTGATGCCTTCTTTCTATGTGAAGCCCTTAGCAACAAAATGTGCTTTATACCTTTTCACATCACCCTTCAAATCCCTCTTGGTTTTAAATATCCATTTGCAACCAATGGGCTTCACATCTTTTAGGCAATGGGACAAAGTCCCATACGTCATTGTCTTTCATGGACTTAATCTTTTCATTCATGGCATCAATTCACTTTTAGGAGTTAGAACTTTCCATCGCTTGACGAAAATTGATTTGATCATTTTCTATCACTCAATATCAACATCATGTTCTTGGAGAAATATAATATAATCATTTGAAATTGCACGTCTCCTTTCTCTAGTGGATCTTCTTAAAGGCATTAATTCTTGAGATTATAAAGTTTGTTCTTTTGGAACTACTTCTTGCACTCGAATAGGAGGAACAATGGCATTATCTTGATTTGGAGTTGCTTCTTGAACAATGTCAAGTATAGAAAGTTGTTTTTGCTCATTGCCAATAGCAAATGAAGGAATATTAACATATTTCTCTTCAAAGACAAAGTCTCTAACTCTTTCTCCTCCTAAATACTTAACATCCTCAAAGAACCAAGTGTTGCCTATCTTGAAAATAGATTTAGTCATAGGATCATTAAATTTGTAGCCCTAAACCTTTTAGAGTATCCAATGAAATAGTAACTTGTGGTTTTAGAATCTAGTTTCATTTCATTTGGCTTATATGGCCTTACCTCGGCTAGAAATCCCCAAATGTGTAAATGCTTTAAACTAGGCTTTATGCCTATCCAAAGCTCATAAGGGGCCTTTCTAGCTGCCTTAGTTAAAACCCTATTTAGTATATATACTACGTTCTTTAATGTCTCTGCCTAGAGTGATTCAGGTAAGGTAAAATGCCTAATCATACTTCTTGCCATGTCATTAAGCATTTTGTTTTGTCTTTAGCAACACCATTCATGGTGGGTAAACCTAGCATAGTGTACTGGAGGACAATACCATATTCCTCTTGGAATTTTGTAATTGGTCTCGGACAACATTCTTTAGCTGATCTATCACATCTATTGTAGTACTCGCTACTATGATTAGATCTAATGCTTTTTATTCTTTTGTTAAGTTGATTCTCAACTTTAGCTTTATATCTTTTGAACACATCCAATGATTGCAATTTCTTATGAATGAGATAAAGATAGCTATATCACGAAAAATCATCTATGAACATTATGAAATATTGTTGACCATTCCAAGAAGTCATAGGGAATGGTCCACAAATATCTATGTGTATTAGTTATACGACTTCTAATTTTCTATTGGCACCTAATCTCTTGATATTTGTTTGTCTCCCTTTAATACAATTTACACACATTTAAAATCTGAAAAATCAAGGGGATTCAGAATACCATCTAACATAAGTCTTTCAATTCTTTTCTTAGAGATATGAGCTAATCTTTTGTGCTATAACGAAGCTAAATTCTCATCTATTAATTTATATTTTTAACCTATTATATTAACATGCAAGGATTCATGGAATGAAGCAATCACATCAAGCAAATATAGATTATCGTAACTTGATAAAGAACTAAAACAAATTAAATTTGAATTTTGAAAAAGACTAAATTTTCCATTTTCAAATGAACAACAATAACCAAACTTTTCTAATGCTGAAATAGAAATCAAATTTTGTCTAAATGAAGATAGAATGAACATCTCCTTAAAATCCAAATAAAAATAAGTGCTTAAAAATAATCTCAATATTCTAATTGCTTCAACCATTATTGTCTTGTCGTCGCTAACGTAGATGTATCTTTCACCTTTATTAGGCTTTCAATAATGCCGACAACCCTACATAGACACACTGATGTGAGTTGTTGCACCAAAATCTATCCACCATGTATGTCTAGATATGGAAGTCAAATTAACCTCCGAATAAACAAAGTTAAGAAGCAAACCTTTCTTAGCATGCCATGTGGAATAGTTGGAACACTGCTTCTTCTTATGACCTGTAGTTCCACAGAAGTAACAAGCATCTTGAGTTGGTTCCTTATATTATTTCTTCTGTGGTTCCATATTTGTAGCTTCTTTATTTTTTTTCTCTTATTATCTTTCTTTTTTTCCTTTAAGGTGGAAGCCAAGTGAGCACTCTCTGCCTTCTCTTGCGTCAATCTCTTCTCTTTCTGAACAAAATTTGAGATGAGCTCATTAAGGGACCAAGAGTCTTTTAGTAGTTATAGCTCACCTTAAATTAACTGAATTATGCTGGAAGGGATATCAGAACCATATACACTAACAAGTCTCCAGATAAATCCAACTTGAGGTTTTCAATTTTGAAGCAAGATAAGACATTTCCATAATGTACTCCCTTATGCTTTCTTTACTTGTATACCATATTAATATGAGCTTTGCTAAAATTGTACTAGTTTCAGCTTTTTCATTCTTAGCAAACCTCATCTCAAGATCTTCAAGGAAAGCTTTAGTCGTATCCACCTTATTAAACAAGGTGCCCCTAAAAGCTTTTGGAATGGCACACTTGATGACCATGAGACTTCTATGATTAAACTTTTCCCACTTTTCCATCTCTCTCTTTTCATCCGAGGTACTTATATTAGTGAGATCATTGGGTTTAGCAACCCTTAATACAAGGTCTAGGTCCATGACTCCAAGAGTAATCAAGATAATTTCTTGCCATGTCTTAAAATTTGCATTATTCAATATAAGAATCAAATTGATGCTAGTAGTGATATTAGCAGCAGACAAAGAAACTGAATAGAGAACAAAATAAACTAAACATATAAGCTCACATAAGTACCAAAGCAGAGAACTAGAATGGAATAATAAATTCAAATAAAGGTAAGTCCCATCTCAAGATATTAGACACTCCATTAATATTTCATCTTTGGGCAGAGTGTTAACTTGTAAATGATATATTAGTACAACAATCAAACACTGATAATAAAGTAACATGTGAAACCAATTTATTGTTCACATATAAAACCAAATAATTGTCATACACTATTTACAACAAGTGCACATGCAATTGTGCTAAATAGAAATCTTTCTTCGGGCATATCAATATTTATGTAAGTTATATGCACAAAATCGTTTATATTTCAAAATGAATTAATTTTCCACAAGGGAGGTCACTTTGGTGACATGTTGCTTCAATCAATTTATACCAAAAAATATATAAACATACCAATATTTGAATTAAAATTCCCCAAATTACTCTTTTTTTTTTTTTTATTAACTTGGCTTTGAATAAATTTATCAAAAGAAACACACATATATTTAAAACAAAAATATCAATATTCATGTAAATCAGTTTGGCGATTATTGGACAAAAAAGACAAGAATAAGAGTTGCGGAAATTCAATGATTTCAACAAATCTTTACATAAACCTTTATCCATGAAACAATTTTTTAAAGGAGTCAGTGATAGCACGTGAATTCAGCACACTGCAAATGTTCACACAACTTCAATAATTGGCATACACAACACCACCTTACACCACCATTTCATTCTCTAAATTATATATACAACAACTGTCAAATTCAATCAATTTTAGCGGTATTGCTTTCGGAAAAATCCAAGCCTCATATTCAGCACAAAAAGAGATTAAATCAAGAAACTCGATTTCAACGATTGAAATTCAACCGAAATTCATTTAACATTCCAAAAGATTAAATCAAGAATTTGAATAAATCTTTATTCAACCCATATATCCTTGTCAAATAGATCTATCGAAATTAATATATTTTAATAATCTAATATGAGTGGGTTCGACACCATTTATAGGAATTAAACTAGATGTGTGAAATCCATCACATAAAACTATAGAGAGTCTTGTGGTTAGAGATCTTCCAAATTAGTGTGTATGAATTTTGGGAGAAGTTTCTCTCTCTCTTTTTTAATAATGAGATATCAGCAAAGAATCATACACATAATGTGGATATCACAACCCTAAGATAATTGTATATCTTTTCATTATTTCTAATTTGGCCCGCCATAAAGTTAGAAACTACAAATTAAAGTATCTACACATATAAGTCCATACTTTGTAAAGTAACTTATGCCCACATAATAATTAGATCACTTTAATTTAGGCCAAATTTTTTACGATACCAAATTACGTACAATTATTATTATCATTAATAATTAATATATAGATATATAAGTTAATATCCAAATCCAACAACGAGGTGACTCTAGCAGTTTTCTTCTGAAATATTAGATAAAGTTAAGAACAAAATGTTTTATATAAAGTTTTTTTTTGAAATTCCAAGCTGACCCCATAACTTTTGTCCCCCTTCAATTCGATTCAACTTTTCTCTTTGACCCTTGAAGACTTTCAATTTCACCTACAAACCCCTAATATTTAAAGTCCTTCGCAATTAAGTTTTATTTTATTTATTTTCAGTCCCTCAATTATTAATGATTATATCAAAACTTTAAATAATTCAATAAAAGTTTAATTAAAGCCTAATTTCTTAACCGACATTTATTTTGTTGAAATTAATGTTTTAATTCCTGATATTATTTTAATTAAGAGTTTACAAATGAAGTGTTACACTACTATTATTATTGCTAACAATGTCTATTAAAATTAAATGTACTAATTATATATCTATTAATTATAAACACCAACTTTTTTAAAAATTTGATTGATGTCTATTCACATGATTAGATAGATGCATTGTATTTATATTACAAATTTGAACATGTTAATCAATCTATAAATATTAATTTATACGTTTCAACTAAAGATGAAAATTGGGGATTCTCGGTTAAAATAAGTATTAATAACTCTTGATAGTTACAATTATTAATCCTACTATTTTCCAACGAAACTACACTTAATTTTAAGTATGTTAATACTTAATCTAATACTAAATAAAAAGTTTTCATCCCAAAGTAGGATAAGTAAACAACATTATTTTTCTAAATATAGACTATATATATAATCATCTATTAATAGTTTAATGAACAGAACATGATAATCATCTAGTGTAGTGGCAATTTTATTAGTTATTTCATTATATGAATAATAATCATGTTATGTGAACCATTAGGTTTAGTCCTTTTAAAGTTTTGAAAAATAAAAAATTGCTTTGCACAGTTATTTTGAGTACTATTTTTTTTTTTCAATTTCGGTTTTGGTATGTTAATGAAAACATATTTAGGCTCGCCAAATTATGAACATATTGAACATGTATGAATACTTTGAATTTTTTATTTAAATAACTTAACTGAAATTAGGGGTGTTCACGGG
>JACGDI010004076.1:101881-124416 GCA_014898725.1 Jacaranda copaia
ATTTATTAAAATTCAGAAGCATACAGTATCAACAAGAGCACTACAAGTCATAATTATTATAAATTATTTCCTTCTTTATTAGCAGTCATGATTGATAATATAAAATCTCAAATCCAAATCTAAGTTGGACATGAAATATAAGTATAAATAACAAAAGTCATAATTTAAAAAAAATATTTATTTTAATTAAATGATCGGGTCAGATTGGGTAGGATCGGGTTAATAAATATGAAATCTGAGAACTGAACCAAATATGATTGGGTTTGATCGGATTTGACCCGACCAAACTCAATGACCCGAACCAATTAGATTGGTTCGGTTCGTCGGGTTCATCAAATCAAATTGAAATAACTCTGACTATTAAAATAGAAAACGAAAGATACATTAAATTTAAAATATGAATCATTATCCATTTCTAAGCCTGATTAATCTTGCTAATGTGAGGCACCATTTTAAGAACTATAGTTTACAAAAATATTCTAGTTGTTTAATTTATGTCTTTCTTAATTGTATCTTAATTCTACAATAATTTATGAATTACTAACGAACTTAAAAAAATGAGCAATATTAATATATATTAATTAGTTATAATACTTGTGATGCATATAAAGAGTATATATTGATATGAAGAATTCATCACAAATTTCATAACTCTAAATTTGATTCTTCGATCCGTGATGGAAATTCCATCACAACATTAGTTCTATAATACACTTTATTTTCATTACAAAACTAATAAGTAACAAAGCATAGACTAATGGATTTGTAAAATAAGTCCGCCATAAATTTAATGAAATCTATCATTTTGTGATAAATTTATTTTACAAATTTATTAGTATATGCTTCGGCACCAATTAGTTTTGTGATGAAAATAAAGTACGTCACAAACTAATTTTATGATGGAAATTCCATTATGGATCAAATAATCATATTTAGGGTTATAAAATTTATGATAACTCTTCATATCAATATATATTCTTCATGTCTATCACAAATATCATTACTAATATATATTTTTGTTATTTTTTTAAACTCGTTAATAATCCATACAAAATCCATTACAATTACCTTAGGATTGTGACATAACTCTACTTGTCACAAATTTCATTAGGAAAGGAGTTTTTTCTTGTAGTGAAATAGTTCATTTTACTTTATCAAAATTTTCATTTAAGTTAATTAAATGAATATATTGTGTATAACAAAGGATTTATGCTAATTTTTGTAATATTGTATGAGTTTAACGTCCAAAATAGAATGCATGTCCACTTCTGAAAGGAGTTATTTAACATATCGAACTTGTGAGAGGATATCAATTAATTTATCTGCAATTATTAAGAAAATGTGAAATATTTGGTCGATAGTTATTACAAGAAAAAGATAAATTGGTGACAAAATACTAAGTGACAACATAAAAGTTGTCATTTATTATGTATATTAAGTGACAAAAGATTTAATTGTCACCTCAATGATTTTTGCAAACTAAATAGTGACAAAAATAGTATTTAAATTGTCACAATTGACAATTAATGACACACATATAGTGACAATAAAAATCTTATCACAAATTATGGTGACAATTTTTATTGTCACTAGGTTGTCACTATCGAGTTGTTACTGATTATTAATGACGACAACTTAAAGCATTAATTTTTATCACTATTGAGTCATATTGGGACAAGATAAGAATTATTATTACTTAAAAATTATCATTAGTGACAAGATAAAAACTATTACTATTTAATACATCTTATTAGTGACAATTTTTATTTTATCATTTGTTAATTTGTCACTCATATTATAATTTTTTGTAGTGAGTACTAACAAATCTTGAATTGAATAAAATTCACATATGGGTCGAAATTGAAATAAGAGAAATGTGTTACATATTATTATTCACATATTTTACTTGTAAAAATTATTGGTATATTAAGAGGCTATTCAGCCATACTTTATTCGTCTTATAACATATGTTTTTCTAAGCTTATGAGATGCTGAATTTTAGTTAAAATAAAATTTTACAGTACTTAAATAAAATAAAATCATATATTATATAATTAGTATCTACAAATTTAATTTTATATAATCCAATTAAAAGAAGTTATTAGTATCTTAAAAATAAATTGTGAGTTGACTTGCTCTCTTTATATATATATATATATATATATATATATAAATTTTTAGTATTTTATTTTAATGCTTTAGATATTTTATTACCCATATTCTGTAAATTCTCAAAACATTTTAATGAAATTACACACTCTTTAAAATCCGTTCAATTGAAATAATTATATGATATGGGAAACGGAAAATTAATTAGGTTTCATTAGTGATATTTAAAATTGCCAGTAAAATAATTAAGGCAAAGCACAGTCCACTACTAAAATATAGATAGCTTTTGGGGCTACTCTTTGCGCTACTAAAAAATTTGAAAATTGTCTTCAATTCATACGGAGGCATTTCAATAAATAGTATTTATAAGCATAATCGTGATATATTTGAAGATAATTTTAAAAATTGCCTTTATATAAAGTAATAACAGTGATTTTTTAATTCTTTAAAGAGTATTTCACTGTTATTTATGAGCTGTTCTACAATGTACCTCAATACATAGATTTTTAAAAATATGAAAACATTTTATAGGAGCAATAAATACTAAATTCCATTTAATAATTATTTTAAAATATATTTTTATTTATTTACTTCTAAATATCTAATTTTGTTGTATCCACGTACCGTCCCATATTGGCGTGGTAACGTACAAGCCGCGTGCTTGCATGCATTGCACTCCGATTATGATATGGTATATGGCGGTCCATGTCTATGGTCGTAGCCCACTCAACCTTTCTTTTGTTTTCCGTTTATAGTTTCTTTTATTTCCCCCACTCCAATTGTAGTTTCTTGTTCATTTAATTTCTTTTATTGTGTACCAGTGCCTTCATAAAGAGGAATCTAGCAAACACAAATTCTCTTCCCAACTCATTTCTACCATTAGGAAGAAGAATCTTTTTTGAAGAACTTGGATCTTTTAAAGGATTTTCAGCTTGCACTTTTAAGTGTTCGATATATAGTTTTATGGGACAACAAATTTTAAATTCTTAAAGTCTCATTTGAAATATATATTTCAATCATCGAAGGTACTTTAAATTCCTCTAATATGGAATTATTATTTAGTAGGAACCCTTTGCCTAGACTAAGGGTGTAAACAGATATTAAATGGATTCGATGCACTGTTCTTATATTCGTATCCATTGAACTTTTCGAATATTTGGAAACAGATACGGATTTGATGGATATTTAAAAATGATATTCAAATTCATATCCATCGAATATCGATCGAATTTAGATATATTCATATTCGATTATAATTATTCAGATGCATGCATATTTTATTAAATCTACCCGTATTTGAATTGTTATTTTATATTCATATTCCATGAGAATTATTTAAATATCCATTTACAAATATTTAAATACGTGAATCTATAAATCTATACTAAATATATATTTTAATTAATAGAAGAAACTATATAATTTTATTAGAATGAAAGCAATCAAATAAATAGCATAATTTTTAATTAATAATTGGCTTTATAATTGATTATTAGTACTTAATAATAATAATAATGGCAATTAAACATATTGATTATAAAGTCAACCAACAATAATTATGTTAATTAACTTTATTCTTCAATTTTTCTCCATATTACAATAATTTTTTAAATTTATTCTTTTTTCTTCCCAATTCTTCAATTATAATTTATATATACATATATGAACTATGAGATTTTTATTAAAAAAATATAAATAATATATTATTTAATAAATATATATTCGGATTGGATACACATTTACCATATCTGTATTCATGTATAATCGAATATCTACTAATCAAATACATATAATATCTGCTTTAAATGGATACGGATAAATTTTGTATAAACGGATACAAATGCGAACGATAAAAGAATTTTTGAATTTTCATTTACAACCCTAGCCTAGACATGAGATTTTGTTCTATCAAACTATAACTCAAAAGAATATCAAGATGATTAAACGAAAATTGTATACACATAAAATAAATCTTGTATATATGAAATTGAAATAAATTGATTTAACTACCTTATATGCAATAAATGCATTTTTTGTATTTTGTCACTCTATTAGATAAAGGATAGATAATAATACACATTGAAATGTTAAAAATAAATCTTATTATTTAGTTTCTTTTCTGGCAAATTAAATTGAGATTAATTAATATATTTGCTGGTAAAAGTAATTGAATCTAAACATAAAAATCTGTAAGAAATAATTTAAATTAAATTTTAAAAATAAGTTGATGAAAATTAATATAACAAATGGAAATATTAACAAGGGTTGCTTATCTATATTTACTAATTAATTATTACTAATTAGAAATAAACTTGTAATTTTCAACAATTTAGGATTTGTAGGTGTCTCCTACTCCAGGCCCATTTAATTTCATATGTCACTAATGTCCCAAGAAGCCTAATTATTGAGTCCATTGTAAAAATGACCTTGGCTTTAGAAGCTATAAAAGTCCACGATAAAAGTATGAACCCCAATATAAAGGATCGGAGCCTCCTTCCTAATTTTCTGTAATTAACTGGTCTTCTGATGTAATGTACAGCATTCAATACATTCAAACAAAAGTAATAAAATGGATCTTGCCATCTCTCATATTTTCTTTCAAATTTAGTTTGTCCGGTCGAAGGCAAAATTTCACGTAATTAATACCTCTTTTGAGAAATTATATCATTTTGACATCATTTGTAGAAATATTACTATTCAATATTGAGAATGAAAATTCAATATAAATTTCATATTAGGACAAAATATATCTCAAATCATAAATAGTATCACAAATTAACATGAGAAAGCATGACTGTGGCCCCCTTGAGCCACTAGATCAACCTCAACCACATATCAAACGAACGCCATCTCTACCTCAACCTTGACGTGGTTAGATAGAGGTCCCTTATCTCAATGTGGAAGAAAGGATGAAACTTCCTCAACCTAGGAGGAAAGAAAAACTCACCTCAACTTAAGTGGAAAAATAAAGCTGCCTCAACTTGAAAGGAAGGACCAAAGTTGCCTCACCCTAAGAGGAATGTCAGAGCAGTCTTGCTAGGGAAAAATTCCAAGTTGTCTCCACCTATTTTGAATAAGTGAACATGTTACGTTTTCTTAATATGGGTTTAGAAATCTTTGACCAAGGTGGAATAATTTCTTGAGTGCATAACATAAAACCAACTCATATAAAGAAAGGACATATAGCCGTTGATATTATAAGGTTGTGTTGATATAGTCTCCAAACCCCACGCCTCATTCGGGATATTAGATAATAGAAGGCCTGTATTTGCACGAGACCACAAGAAGAACAGTCCAAGCAAGCTATTTCACCTATTGACTGAGCCTCATAGGCTTGCTACAAGATTTGACTATGAGAAGTAGGTGCTTTTGAATTAAAGAAGGTCTAATTCAAGTTGATTAATAAATGGGTTTAATTTATCAAAATAATAGATAGTCAATTATTTATAAATTAAATCAGAAGGAGTTGTAGGCTATGACTTGTTAAGTGGTGAACCTAAAATGGATCACACACAATAACTGAGAAAGTACGTATCATTTACAGAATAGATTGATAGTGTGATTAATCAATAAAGGTGGGTGAATTTTATAAAATTGAACAAATCAACCAAAAAAAGTTAAAAAAAAAAAAGGTTGGTGAATTTAAATCTAATTAAATAAAAGAATTTATTCAACTTAGCTCAATCCTCATGATGGAAAGACAACTATTTGGTAGAATTAATAGATCTCGAGTAGAGAATTCATTCAATAGGATTAAATTGATCCAATTGAGTAAAAAGAAGGATTGTATGATTCTTGCGCCCTGATTGAAAAAGGGTCTGGCTCCTTGTTTTGGAGCTTAGGAGCTATCCTCTCTAGCTATTCTCAGGACTATTCTTTAAATATTTTGGACCATTGGTTGCCACCCTTCCAAGAAAGGGAATCGATTCAAGGAGGATTGAGGAAGGGCTTCATGATGGATCCCTGAGGGTGATTGATAAAGAAAGAGTTCTTCATCATTTCTTGATTACATAGCATTAAAGTGATTTTTCTTTTTAGTTTCATATTCATAGTGATTCCTCGCATAATGATCCCTATTGCAACGCACAATGGGATGCTCCTGTGTCTATATATCAGCCTTTAAAATATAAAATTTAAAATTTTTCTCTTGTCGACATCACAGGCATATGCAAGACTATAGTGGTATCAAAGCCATACTTTATATGCAATGTCATTATGGATTTATGTGGTTTTGCTTCAATTCATTATTGATGAACTTTACGCTTCACTATATTTTATTTTGTGAGATGAATTGAGGTTATATGATGGGATAGAGATTTAATCGTATTGATTCGTTTAAAATGAGCAAATTCTCGACTGTTGAATCTTGTTCTGAATTTTGGATTTAATTATATACTCAACATGGTTTTTGAAACAGATAATGAAAGAAAAGTGGGAGGAGAACACCCCCAGCTAGCGATGTACGCTTTTGAAACTTCCTCGACTCTGTGATGGTGCAAGTAGCTATACCTCAGCTGGCGCCCCGCATTAGAGGTTACATTGGGGTGTGCCTCCGCGCAGTTCCATTAGTCGCTACAGTTGAAACTTGACATCCATGTGATTTTCGGTCTTTTTTTATTCAATTTTTGAGTTGTGATAAACTTACTTAATTCAATTGTTAAATTATTTCTCCAATTTATATTTGTGAAATAGTTTCAAAAACTAAACCCAACTTAATGATCCAAGTTATAATTGAATTTGAATATGCTTGTTCATACAAGTCTTGAATTGTTGCTGTAATTTTTCTTATAAATATGATTAATGCTGAAAGAATTTATGAGAAAAAGCATGATATAAGATAGCCCTACAAGTCCAACCCAATAGTTATCAACCCCAAAAGATGCTTCCAAACCCACTTCACATTTGAAGCCCAACTGCGTTTTCTGGCCCAATTGGGCCGTCGAACATCGCTTCTTCGCCTATGCAGTAGCCCGGGCTGAGTTGGTCGACCATAACTACTAGGTCGAGTGGATGGTTCTCAACCCGATCCGACAGAAGACTTCAACCGGCCTAGTCCATTTAGCTATTTCTTTGGTCTACCAGTTTCTATGGTTGATCATTATCAACTAAAGCGCTCACTGCGGCGTTGTATCATATCCATGCCGCATTTAATGCTCTGACAGACAGCATGCCTTCAAATTACTGGCACATGCCACCCCAGTACCGCCTATGCCATCAACTTTGTCAAGAGGCACGTCTCCAGAGTACTATTCTCCCAGAAAAATAGGAGATGATGCTACCTGAAATAGTACAGGGTTGAGAAATGACCTACAACTCCCAGACAAGGACAAGAGCCCTTTACACTTGATAAGAGCATTTTAGATATACCACCCACCTAGAGAAAGTTATAAACACCCTATTGCTAGCCACCCTCCAAGTATGCCATTTTTACTATACGTTCTTACTCTGCTGCTCGAATCTCTTACTCGACCAGTACTAACTTGAGTGTTTGACATTTGCTATTGGCTGTAGATCTTAGCCCAAAGAAGATATTACTATTGGACCATTCAACCTCCCTGATCGAATTAGCCCAAACACAACACAACCTAATAAAACAGCTTTCAACCTTATCATTTTGGCACCGTTTGTAGGAAACTTGAGATTGAAACTAAAAAAAATGGTAAACACTAGGAGAATTGCATTTAAGAAGGAGGAAAATAGAAAGACAGCATCTACACTTTTCCCTCAACCTCAACAAAGATCACATACCTCGGGCCCAAGCACCCCATAAGAGCAAGTTGTTACCTTGACCATGCCTTAGCTAATGTAACTTATAAGTCAACAAATCTTCGCCCAGATCTCTGCTCAGCTTTCTACGGCACTGAATATGCACTCAATCGTGCCCGTCTCGGCTAGTAGTTCAACCCTATAACCGCTACGCTAGAAGAGAGATTCCTTCAGGACAGTCGCAGTGGCCCAGAGTTTAGGCACCCATCAGCCAGACAAGAAGAAAGCCCTAAGCACCTCTATCGAGAGAGGGGGCAATCAGAGTTAAGGAAAGAGATTGCTGATTCTACAAACCATTACGTTCAACCTAATCGAGCCTCGCAATGCGATAAGATTGAATGTTTAAGACTAGACTAGTGCAAGGAAATGGGCAAATCAGTGGATTATGTGGCCCGATCGATTTGAGCCCTGCAACATGATAGGGCCAAGTGCATGAGGCCTCAACTCCATTGCAACATGACCCAGGCGGATCGGGAGGAGTGGGAAGAAGTTTTCCACCAAGTTCAGCAGCTGAATAGACGCCTTGATGAGATCTTGAGGAGAAACACTAAAAGGATGCCCAACCCAGATGGTCCTCAAAGGTTCTGTCAAGAGAGAGGGATGCCATTTATTCAAGAGATTATCGAGGAGTGCATCACCATCAAAGCCAAGGACTCAATCAAACTCCCCTAATATGATAGCTCAACTGATCCTAATAAGCACCTGATGTAGTTCAAGCATATGATGCAACTACATGGACATATTGAATACATACACGTGAAGATGTTAGTGACCACATTTTAAGGTACAACACTCGATTAGTTTATCAAACTTAACCTTCATCGATATACTCACACGACCAACTTTGCGATATATTTCTGTACCAATTCGCCAACCAATGAAAGGCAAAGCTCCCCCACACCCATCTCTACACCATCAAGTAGAGCGAGTGGGAGTTTTTTCGTGACTTTTTTAATAGGTTCAACACAAGGTGCTAAAGATCAATAACCCCATGATCGAATTCCTGATTGATGTCCTATTCTTGAGGCTCCAACATAAAGAATATGCAAATGCTTTGGTGTGAGAATGCCTACAGTCAATGGAAATGTTGCTCGACCTCACTGAGAAATACATGACCCCAGAGGAGTTGAACAAATTGAAATTTAGCAACCCTGAGGTCAAGAAAAAAAATAAAGAGAAAGATGACCAAAAGCGGAAGAATGATCGTCTATCTCCAATAAAATGATTCCATGACTACACTCCACTTAACATCCCGAGGAGGAGGCCTTATTTGCAATCCAACATGACAACCTCCTCAAGAAATTGAGAAAGTTGATAGAGACTGAAGTAATGAAAAAACTAAAGAAATATTACCACTTTTACAAATAAAGAGGTCATTACACAAATGACTACTTCAATTT
Source organism: Jacaranda copaia (assembly GCA_014898725.1). Taxonomy (NCBI): domain Eukaryota; kingdom Viridiplantae; phylum Streptophyta; class Magnoliopsida; order Lamiales; family Bignoniaceae; genus Jacaranda; species Jacaranda copaia. The sequence goes on from JACGDI010004076.1 coordinate 111,157, forward strand.
CCAAGATGAAATTGAAAGGCCCATCAGGCAGAGCCATCTCAAAAAATATATGGCTAGAGATGCATAAAATGAAGGGGCAAAACTAATCGGAATCCCTATAGAGAAAGATAAGTTAGCCCAATGAGGGAAGATAAAGGAAAGAAATGCGTTCAAGATAATCATTCACCCATTCAAGGAGTGATTGACATGAATGTGGGGGGTTCTACTAAGGAGAACTCAAAGTCAGTGAGGAGACAAATGTAGAGAAGGCTAGAGTGAACCAAAGCCTCCCCATTCAAAATAACATTTCATATATCCACCAATGTAAAGCCTATCACCTTCACTAACGAAGACTTGGTACAACTTGAAGGGAAAAACATCAACTGTAAAACTAATTGTCCCATGGTAGTCTTTGTTAAGGTTTCTTACTTTGAAGTGAGAAAGGTTTTGGTCGACATTAAGGTAATGAATGATCACACTGGGGTTAATTTCCTAGATGTTAAATATTGAATTTCTACAATATATTGTAGATACATGCTATATTGTAGAAATCCAATATTTATCTTTAATGTTTCTTACTCTAAATATTCGATGAACCTTTAATGATCAAGCAAAAAATAAGAACCTTTAATGTTGAGAGAAGCCAGATCATCGATGAGGAAGTTAACAAACTCTTAGATACAGGCTATATTGTAGAAATTCAATATTTATCTTGGCTTTGTAATATTGTACTCATCCCCAAGAATGAGGGACGATGGTGCATGTGTAATGATTTCACTGATTTAAATAAAGCTTGTCCTAAGGATCCTTAGCCCCTGCCTTAAATAGATTTGTTAGTAGATTCTATGACTAGTTGTGAACTGTTGAATATGATGGATACATTCTAAGGGTATCATCCGATATTCACGGCCCGAAGATAGGGACAAAACTCTTTTTCTAGTCCCTAATAGAGTTTATTGCCTTTTAGTTATGCCTTTTGGACTCAAAAATACTGGAGCAACCTACTAGAGATTGGTTAACTATATGTTCAAGAATGAGATCAACAAGTCTATGGAGGTTTATGTTGATGACATAATTGTCAAAATAGAAAAGGCCAAGGACCATACACTCAACCTCAACCACACCTTTACCATATTGCGAGCATTTGGTTTGAAGTTGAATCTAAATAAATATACGTTCGGCATTCAATGAAGTAAATTCTTGGGCTATATGATCAGTTAAAGGGACATTAAGGCCAATCCATAGAAAATTCAGGCCATACTCGACATTGCCCTATCTAGAACAGTAAGAGATGTACAGTGCCTAGTTAGAAGGGTGATAGCCCTTGGGATATTCATTGTCATCTAGCCAACAACAGCTTACCTTTTTCCAAGATCCCTAGAAATGCCAAGAAGTTAGATTTTCAATGGAATGAATAGTATGATCAGGCTTTGGTCGAGTTAAAATAGTATTTATCCTCACCCCCCATGCTCACGAAGCTTGAGCTTGAAGAGATATTACATATCCACTTGACTGTCTCAAAAATGTTGATTAGCTTAGTCTTGGTTTTGACCAGAGATGAAAACTATAGACTAGTGTACTATTATAGTAAAGAGTTCCAAAAATTGGAACATAACTATTTGGAGATTGAGAAGTTTGCTTTGGCGTTAGTTGCTGCAGCTCAAAAGCTACGACCATACGTCTAGTCCCATGCAATGATAGTATTGACAAACCAGCCATTGAAATAAGTACTCTCGAAGCTAGACATGTTAGGGAGATTAACAAAATGGGTCATTAAGTTAAGAGAGTTTGATACCACCTTTCAACCCAGAATAGCCATTAAAGCACAGGTCTTAGCCTACTTCATCGTTGAGTAGGTTGATCTCCCCAAAACAAGTAATGAAACTTCTCTAGTTTAGAGTTTACACGTTAATAGATTATCAACCACATCAAGAGGAAGAGCAGGAGTGACTCTTTACTCCCTATTAGCAGAAATATATGATTTTGCGATGAAACTTGATTGTTCATTTACCAATGATAAGGTTGAGTACAAGCCCACCTCATTGGGATAAAGATGACACTCGATTGAGGAGTCAAGCACTTAGCCGCTACATATACTTCTAGTTGGTGGAGAAATAGGTCAAAGAAAATTTTGGAGCCAAAGACTCGACAATGAGCCAGTACCTAGCAGAGGTCAGAAAATTACAACAATTATTTAAAAAATTCACTCTTAGCCAAGTACCTCGATCTGAGAACAACCACGCAGATGCGTTGTCCAAATTTGCTAGCTCGACTAGAGACACAAGAGATAGGATAATAACTTTTCTAATTGCTGAGAGACCATCAATAAGCACTCTCAAAGAGAATTAGGTGGTGAGCATCGAAAAGATAATTTTCTTATGGCAAGATCTAATAAAGCTCTACTTGAGTCACGACATAATCCCTAAAAACAAAAATAAGGCACGGTGCCTTCGAGGACAAGCTACCAAGTTTGCACTTGACAAACATGGCTAGCTTTATAAGAGGTCAATCTTCAGATCGCCCTTAAGGTGTTTGGATCCCAATTAGGCTCATGAGGTCTTACTAGATATCCATGTAGGCATGTGCAAGAAACATTCAAGAGAAAGATCTCTTGCCTACAAAATCATTAGGTACGGATACTTTTGGCCCACTCTACTGAAAGATGCTGTTGATTTTGCTAAAAAATGTCCATCATGCCAAGTCCACTCAAACTTTCCACACCAACCCACTGTGCCTATGGTCAATATTCAGATCACTTGGCCATTCAACTAATGGGGGATAGATATTCTAGCATCAATGCTAAAGTCGATGGGTCAGAAAAAGTTCATAATTATAGTTGTCAAGTATTTCACTAAATGGGTCGAGGCCAAAGTTGTCCCAAAAATAACTGGCATAGCCATCAAACGTTTTATCTAGAAAAATATTATTTATCATTATGGTCTCTCTAAAGTCCTCATTTTTAGAGCCAAAGCACTTAGAGTCGGTGCGAGGCATTGGGAATCACCCAACATTTTACCTCAGTGGGTAAACCTCAATAAAATAGCCAGACAGAGGTAACGAATAGAACAATCCTCGACCATTTAAAAGCTAGAATACAATTGATGAGCGAAGACAAAAAGCTTATAACACCAAGCAACTCTACAGATCAAAGATGGTGTAAAACTAAAATAAAGGGGTTAGGCCATGCCATTTTAAGGTCAAAGACCTTGTTCTCAAAAGGGTAGAAGTATCCAAGAATGTTGGCAAACTTTACCCAAAATAGAAGGGACTCTATACTGTCGTGAAGGTATCAAAGTACAGCACCTATCGCCTTGCTAACATCGATGGGCACGAGCTCCCTCACCCATTAAATGCCATTAACTTGAAGAAATTCTATGTATAAGAACGCATTGTAATCATCTTTGTATTCTGTGATATAAATAAATCTTTAGCAATACTACTATTATTCACTTGTAATGCTACAGCTGGGAACACTCCCATTTGCCCCACGTAACCCGAAGTTTCAAGTCAACCCTATAGTCAACCCAAAAGTAGCTTCAAGTTGCCAAACTAAAACTTTTAAGCTAAAGTTTCAAGTTAACCCCGCAGTCAACCCAAGAGTGGCTTCATGTTGCTAATTCAAGGTTTTTAGCCCAAACTATGTGGTTGACCCTATAGTCGACCCAAAGGTGGCTTCACGCCACTAATTTAAGGTTTTTCAAATCAAACTATGTGGTTGACCCTGTAGCCAACCCAAAAGTAGATTCACACTGCGGATTCAAAGCTTTTCAACCCACATTATATAGTCAGCCCATAGTCGACCCAATAAATAGCTTCATGATACCTAATTATGGATTCTTAGCCCTAATCGTGTAGTCAACCCTGTAGTTGAACAATAAATTAACTCTCCACTGCGAAGTTAAGAAACCTCAAACTTAGTTAAAGTATAAAACTTGACTATAAAGTTAAGGAAACTTTTAAAATAGAATATCGAACACATTTCAATGAGATCATGCATGTCACTACAACACTAACCTCAATCAATGGTAAAGTTGTTATAGGTTTCATGTTAATTAATTCGGTTATCAACCACACAGTTACGATAAGATAATTGCATTTAACAAGAAAACTGTAAAATTATTGAATACACATTAATCAAAGTGACAACAGTATTTCATTAAACAAAGTATTCATTACAGTTGAAAGATAATCTTCATCAACAAAGAAAAAATAGGACTACAATGGTGCAACCTATCCATACTGGGTGACCATAATCTTGGATAGTAGGAGTTTCAACTTTGGCTCGACCTAGCACCCTTTGCTTGACCCACCAGGGTACCTTCCTAAACATCCTAGTTGTGCTCTAGCATCATTAATATGAGGTAAAGAACTTCTTGAACTAGCTACAAAGGCCCCGGCATGTCACCTATAACGTCAATTGAGTACAACACATACTGGGCGACATTGATCTATCCATCAATAATTTAGAAGGCAAAGTCATTAGCGAAAATGAGCTCTCTCACCAAATCAACAATCCTCCTTTCTACTTGAGCCTGCTTCTACTGAGCAGCCATTGTGGGCTCGATCAGAGCATTTGTTGTAGTATCCCCTTTCAGGTTTTCCTCGATCGCGGTTTTCTTAAACTCGGAATAATGTTGCAACTTTTCGTCCAAAACCAGACTTATTCTACCTTTATCCTTAGATCATAAGGCATAACCTAAGTGTTCGAGTTGCCGATTGCCTTCTCAAATGCTATACAAGCATCATAGATCAAAAAAACCACACTCGCATCTTGGAAAATCGAGCTGAGCATAAACTATTCTATTATTTCCCTTTGCATCAAAGGAAGCTTTCGAAAGAACATTGCCAGGCCTCATTGAGCATAGCATTATGATCGGCTATTCAACCAAAATTGTAGCTCAGTTGTAGGTCCAGCTGAGCCCTTTTTAGCATTGAATCCATTTGGCTCCACTCTTCCACAACTTCAACTAGCTGTTGGTCTTTTATGTCGAGCTATTCCCAAAGGTTGGCCACTTCCTGAGTTAGCTAGTTGACCCCTACTTAGGATGATTTGAGCTAAACCTTCAGAGTCTCCAGGTCTTTCCCTTTCCACAGTTAATCCTAGTTAGTAAGAGCTAACTCTAACCTTCGATAAAAATGATACCCGAGCTAGCTTACTTGAAACAGAGGTTATCTTTAAACAGTGTGATCATCTAAAGGTAACATTTGAAGGGAAAATAATCGGCCTCATACTTACCATATTACAATGGTATGCCAAAGCCCTGAGCATGCTGATCTAGCCCATGTCTATGGACTTTTGTTGGTTAGAGGCAAAGAGCCCGACCACCATACATTTGTGGGCATTGGAGCCTGTTGACCCCAATAATATAATTGAGTTCGAGTTTGTCATGTCCATGGTTGGATTAGTCCCAAACTTAGGTGACATTAGCCTGGGTATTTGAAATAACATCCCATCGTTGTACTTGCCGAACAAGTCATAACCTGTGGCTACCTTTTGTTTACTTTTATTTCCAACATTCTTTTTGGGCATAGGGCCTCCTTATTGGGCTATCTGCCTCTTGCCCTAACCCATAGGACTACCGTGAAGCTCTCCAATTGGTCGAGTGAGTTGGGTACCTATTCGATCTCTTAGACAGCTGGGGTGGCAATCAAAGGTGCTACAGCTACTGGTGAAGCTCCATCTCATCGAGGGATCGCCCAACAGTACTCCTAGTTCCTTTGTGCCCTGGCCAACACTTCTTACCTATCACGAGCCATGATTTCTTCTCAATCTACCAACAAAAGACAATCTAAGAAGCAATTAAAATTGATCAAAAGGATGTGAAAATACACAATTATTACAATTGACAATAGTTTCTACCTAAGTGGTCACTGCGGGCAAATTCTGCTCAGTTGGCGACATGCTAGCGAACACTAAACATCTTTGTTTGGTCAGTACTAAGGCCATAATTTGGCCAAACTTAACCAAGTCTCCAATAAAGGTGTTGGGCCAGCTTGGGGTTTGGTTTCCTGGCATCTTGATGTGCCCTTTCCATCACCCCTTCGAAATATTAAACTCCCTAGGCCCTCGAACATATAGATAATATTTTTGCCACTCTTAGCTATATGATGAGGTTGGAATAACTAAGAATTTTCAACACAGATACATCATCAGGCAGTAGAACCCAAACTCCTTAGTGTGACCGAACTTACGGGACATAGAAAGGTGGAATAGATTTGAAAAATTAGTGAAGGAGGCCGGCTGGCCGAATAAGTGCAACAGTACATCAAAACTATACATAGTGGCAAAACAGTTGGGCTGCAGCTATGTTATGCACACTTTTAAGCCCTTTAGGAGGTCAATTATGGTAGGTACTAATGGAATCTAAGTTTGTATCCAAACCCCTCCTTAAACACCATAATATACCCCTTTGGAGATTGATGAATCCTATCCCGCGGCCTAGACACCAAAAGCTTAAACTCCTCAAGAATATGATAAAGTTCTCCAATATGAACTAAGTCAGTAAAAGTAATTTTGAAAACTATCTCACTATAATGGTTAGGTATAAACGATCGACCACACGAGGTAGGTATTTCTCTTGGGCCAGCCATAGCAACAGATGTAGTCCTCTTATTACTCAAGTTGCTGGAGGTCAAGCTATCATCTGATGAACTATTAGAAGTATCCTCACCTCTAACCTCCCCATGGAGTTTTACAACCTGGGACTTAGTGTCCTCACTATCTGACGTGCTTGACATGCTTGAATGCTTAAAACACAACTAAAGAAAAATAGAAACTAGAAGAAAAACTTATAGCTTTTCAATAAAAGGCGCTAAAATAAGGAAAGAAATTAAGGGCTCTAAATGCATAAATTAACCAGATTGAATGTAGTAAAGATGTAAAATGAATGTTTTTACCACGTCTATTTATAGGCACCTGACACAAAAACCCAAACGATAGTAATAATTGCACAAGCGTCTTTTGGTGCTTTATGTACCTTAATATAATAGATGCATTAAATGCACCAAACTCTGGTTGAGAATTCAAAAATCCTGGTCAACAATTCAAAACCCTTGGTCAAATGCTCGTAACTATCAGTCTGCTTTTTGCTCCTTATTTCTTCTCGTCAACAAGTTCGATTAGGACCAAAAATAGGGGGACTCATAATATAGGATAGTCCAACAAGCCCAGCCTAATAGTTATCGACCCTAGAGGATGCTTCCACACCCACTTCAAATCTGAAGCCCAACTGTATTTCCAAGTCTAGCTAGGTCATCAAACATCGCCTCTTTACCAACATAGTAGCTCGAGTTGAGTTGCTCAACCATAGCCACTAAGTCAAGTGGATCGTTCTTGACCCTACCCGATGGGAGACTTCAGGCTACCTAGTCCATTCAGCTATTTCTCTAGTCGACCAGTCTCTATGGTCGATCACTGTTGACTAGAGCGTTCACTCTAGCATCGTATCATATCCCTATTGCATTCAGTACTCTGATAATTAGCGTACCTTAGCATTAATGGCACATGTTGCCCTAGTATCACCTATGCCACCAACTTTACCAGGAGGCGCGCCTCTAAAGTATTATTTTCCTAGGAAAGTAAGATATGATGCCACTTAGAATAGTATAAGGTTGAGAAATGACCTACAACTGTGAAGTAAGGACAAGAGCCCTTTGCACTTGATATGGGCATCTTAGACATATCACCCACCCAGATAAGGCTATAAATACCTTATTACCAGTTACCCTTCAAGTATGCCATTTTTGCTATACGCTCTTACTCTACTACTCGATTCTGTTACTCGACCAGTATTAACTTTAGCATCGGAGTGTCTTAGCCGGGGGCACCTGGCTAGTTTGACATTTGCTATTAGTTACAAATATCAGCCCAAAGAAGGTATTGCTGTTGGATCATTCGACCTCCCTAATCGAATTAGCCCAAACACAACCTAATTTAATAAAATAGCTTTCAACCTCATCAATGCACAAATTAAATCTACGTTAAGTTTAAATTCATGAACTTATGTATGTAGCTGTATTTAATTTATAAGTTTATGGATGAATGGATAATCATAGAGCTTGATTAGTGATTAATTTATTTTCAAATTGATAAATGGGTTAATTAATTAAATGAGGCCCAATTGTCTTTTTACCTCTTTCTTAGTCTCTTGATGTAAAGTTTTACTTTCTCATTTGTTCCTCAATCTTGCTTTAAAGTTTCTATACTTTTGTTAATGTAAATGAAAGAAAGATTACGAAATGAGGCTTTTTGTTCTTGTTCTGACTGACTTTATAAGAACAACAAAGGTGAGAATTAGAGGATTTAAAGACTTGAAGATCTATACATGTATGAAATAAACATGTGTAATAGATATGACCTATTTTCATTTAATTTCTTATCCTTAAATTAACCAATTAAACTACCAGTGGCTTGTATGGATCCCTAGAAAGTCGCACATGATAATACAAGTAGAAATGGAATACTAGGATTTCATATTATTCTAGTTATCATTTGGTGTACAATGATGCATATTTAGGATAGAATACCTAAATAAGATAACTAAATGATAAGGTTTTTCACAATGAGATCTTTCAAATTACAAATCCTTCACTTATAATGTCTAAGTAACATAGATATTAAGTTGTTATAACAAATTAAATGGGTTTCAATCTTCCATGCCTTGCATGCACCATGCTATAGTCTTGGCTAGTCATAGGACATGCCTTATGTGGAAAGTTATGTTTACTACCATAGCATAAGATATGCATAGAAATAACTTTGGCATAGCATTAGCCATAAGTTGTGGGCTGTCTATAGTTAAGTTATTTCATGATTACTAGTGACTCTAACTTAACATAGAGTATTATAGATGTCTTACAACTATAGTTTTATGTGAAAAGTGAGGCAAATATTTTCAAAGTTGCATTGAATGCAATTGGCAAGGAGTTGTCTGCACTTTAGATTAACTATGGGCTTATAATGTTGGGGTATGGTCAAGGCCCTTTAAAATTTCTCAAATTAATTAAAGACATATCAAGTTTATAAAAATTAACTTAATATATGCTTATATTCAATTTTTCACAATTTTTAGAAATCACTAAGATTCTATTGAATCCTTAAAACAAGCAAATCTATTGGTTCCAATTTTGTTGATTGACTAAGGAATATCAAAATTATTCTATCCAAAAAAAGAACTTATTTGCTTGTTTGTGGCCATGCATAGTGATGAACTATTGGAGGGTGCAATAATGAGGCTCATGAAGTGTTCACAAAATAGATTGTAATGATCTACAAATTTATTACCTCATGATGGCATCTATGTCAATGAACCTTATAAGAAATAGTTTTATTGGTTCAAAGAGCTTTTTAGGAAAAATATGTTTGAGGGCACTAATGTTTATGAACACTGCTTGAAATTGAATTGAGAAGATTGGAAATCTGAACATATCAATGTATCATAAGCTTTATTTTCATTCAATTTTCCATTCTTTGCCATATCCATTTAACTAGTTTTTAGTAAATTTCAATATGAACAAGATAGATACCATGGTGAAAGACAAATATTTTTGATAATTCCTAGGTCCTTATCCCAAGACGAAAAGCTTAAGAAGAGAAATAGAAAAGGTTTAAAGAAAAGGAGCCAAGAAGAAAAAGGCTAATCAAAAGGGAAAACAAGCTATCATGGTGGGAAACCAAGCAACTAAAGCAAAATTAAAAAGAATATTTGGCTTTTCTCTCTAATAAGATAATGTTGCATTGCTAAAAGTATATTAAAGCATAAGTTAATAATTTTTGGGTATAAGTTACTACAACTTGGGGGTTTTTGTTTTTTTTCTTATTGAGGGCTCTTCATGGATCATTGAAGTGTGCTAGCACTTCAATTACTCATAAATTGGGCTGTGATGAATATTGAATCATTGGGCATTTTTCTTCTTAGCTTAAAAATGCTAATTATGGTACAAGCACCTTTATCCATTTAGATCTTTGCATCATTTTACTTAACCTCTGTATATAATTCGACTAAGAAAACATGAATATATCCAAAGGGTTAGATCATTAATATATATGTTTGAATAATAAATAGTTGTGCTAAAATCTTTAGTCAATTACTTGAATCTTTTTGTATAAGCAAGTTGTTGCAAAATATGTTGTCCATGTGGGCTAACTAGATCCACTTGCTAACACATATCAACAAATGGTTAAGTGGAAAGTTGGAGAGAGTTGTAATCCCTTCCCAACTCCTACCTACTCTTAGGTAGCCTTGTTGAAGATTATTGAGATGATATAGATACATCGATTTCATATCTAATTGGATAGTAGATGATAATGTGTAGTAGGAAATTACTACAACAAAGAGAAAAATAATTCTAGAGAGATGGAAAAGAAAGTCTCCTAATTCTAGTGAATAATTATTGCACTAAAAATTCTAGAGGTAAAATTCTATGTGACGAGGGTTTCTTATTTCTACTTAGGAATATAGTAAACAACAAAGAGATGTTGTACTTAAGTCGTGCAAAACAAGAGTGCATTAATTGGTAAGCAACTTCAAAACAAGGAGCAAAGTGAAAGCAACGAGAAAAAGGTTAGTAAAATAACTCCAAAATTTGTATTCAAGGTTAGTGTTCTTAGTTAAATTCAATATGTCTTTTGTTATATTTTTTCCTCATTGGTATCTGTAGATGGCTTATTTTTTTGGGCTAATTGAAAAATGACATGTGTAAATAATATATAATAATTATTACTTTAAAATTTTCTATTTATGTATTGGGATTTATTAAATTTAATTTCAAATGATAACTAGTTAATTTTAATTAATATTCTAATATTTATTTTATACAAATCAAATGTTGACAAGTGTTAAGATGAAGATGTATCATGCCAATCAAATCAAGTATTGTGGCCTAGCAATCTCAAGCTAATCAAATTGGGACATGTGGCACATCTATGTACATAGACCAATCAAGTCAAGAATATTTGATATTATCTTTTAATATGTGCATCAAAAAGATAATTATCATATGTGTTCAAGTAATTTTGGAGTCTCCTACTAAGCACCTATATAAATGGATAATTAGAAACTCATAGATTTGCATATTCACATATTCACATACACATATATTCTCAAGTCAAAGATTTAAGTCTTCAAGCTTCTGCTGCGCTGACGTATTCTACCACGAAGGTTTTATACTTCTTCAACCTATCAAGTCATCAAGTCCTTTGATCTCAGAGTCAAGGTTCAAGTTTTAAATAAATATCGTAGTGTCTTTTACTAAGTCAAAGGATATTACACCATATATCCAAGAACAAGCTTCAAGCCCTGGGATCATATATTGGGAGAATAATCAAGTGATTAGTTTTGTTAGGGAATTTATATTTTTTTCTTTGATAAACTATAATTCTTATATATTCTTTAATATAAATTTAATTTGTCAATTATTTTTCTTTGATTTTGAAGACAATGAAATTTATGTGAACAAATTTCAATTACGCCCAATGGGACTTAAATCTACCCCTCATCTCTTTCTGACATTTGAATTTTGAAGATATTTGCAACCACTCAATAATACTTAAGAGGAACCAACTCGCCCTGGCTAGGAAAGATGCTACTAATGCTGTCAATTAGCCCATGACTGGGGGCAAGAATACCGATTTCATTCCATCTGATGATTCTAACCCTAAAAGTCCAAGGGAAACAAATCCCCAAACATTGTCTTTTGTTGAGTTGTTGGCTACAGTGACAATAGTGGATAAACAACTGGCTTGGATAGCTCAAGCATTAGTTGATCTCCAAATGATTGTAGAAGAGAAACATCTACAAATTGCACAACTTATGGACAAACAGGAAGAGAAAAATCTTAGAAGATTTAGCTAAAACAATCAATATTCCCTTGGCTATGTAATGGTGCAAAAATAAGTTGAGGAGAGGCCTTATAAGCAAGAAATAGATTGAAAGATCAATCATTTTGCAACTTCTACTACTACATTGCCTGTTCAACGATTGCAGGACATGATCACCTATACTATTAGAGCTCAATATGACATGCCTTCTCAAAGTTCTATTGTGTATTCAAAACCCTATGCAAAGAGGATTGACTCACTAAGAATGCTAATAAGATATCAATCACCAAAATTCCAACAATTTGATAGAAAGGGAAATCTAAAACAGCATATGGCCCATTTCATAGGTACATGCAACAATATAGGGACTTATGGTGATCTTCTTGTGAAGTAGTTCGTGCATTCATCGAAAGAAAATGCTTTTGACTAGTATATTGACTTGGAACCCTAATCTATCGATAGATGGGATCAAATAAAGAGGGAATTTTTGAATCACTTCTATAGTATATGCAGGACTGTGAGTATGATCAAACTTACCAATGCAAAACAATGGAAGGACGAGCTAGTGGTAGACTATATTAATCATTGGCATGCATTAAGTTTGAACTGCAAGGATAGAGACATCTGCAATAGAGATGTGTATTCAAGGAATGAATTGGGGACTTCTCTACATTCTTCAAGGAATCAAGCCTCACACTTTTGAGGAATTAGTTACTCATGCCCATGACATGGAGCTTAGCATTGCTAATTTGAGTGTCAGAATTATTGTCAAAGAACAAAAGAAAAAAAGGAAATATTCAAATAAGAGTGGAAAATATGCCAAAATTGCTATTAAGGAATCCATGGCAATCAAGATAGCCTCCATAAAATTTTCTACAAGTGATAAAAACATTGTTAAGAAATCTAAAGATCAATGCATTTCAACAAGCAAGAAAACATTAAAAGAAATGTAAAAGAATAGGTATCCATTTCTACATTATGATGTTAATCACATCTTTGATGAATTATTGACAAGAAAGCTGATTGAATTACTAAAACCAAAATGTCCTGAAGATGTTGGAAAGGTGAACAATCCAAAATATTGCAAGTATCATCGAGTTGTCAGCTATCCAATAGAGAAATATTTCTTCTTTAAGGATAAGGTCAAAGCGTTAGCAAGAGATGAAAACATATTTCTTGATACAGAAGATGTTGTTGGTCAAACCTTGCTAGTGCTATAATTACAATAGGTACTACATATGTTACAAGTAAAGACAATGTCTTTTTATCTTCACTCATGGGGACATCAACAATGGTTTATTTTGAAAGTTTAGATCAAGTGCTAGTGTGGACTCAATTCATTGATGAAGTGACTAAATTGAAAACAAGTTCTACTACTGCAATTGAAGAGCAACATTCTATTTCATGTTGTTGTAGACGGCTTAATTTTTGAGCCAATTAAAAAATGACATGTGTAAATAATA